>JABXWE010050995.1:0-16119 GCA_014611495.1 Limonius californicus | reverse complement strand
CCCCCCCCCCCCAAGGTCGAAAACATAGATTTTCCATCGGGGCCCGGAACTAAAACGTCATCAGTCTGGCTACTTATAACTTCGTAATAACCTCGTTCTTCTTTAGAAACTTCTTTTTAGTAGGATACAATTTCTGGGAAGGCGATATTCCCTCACAGTTTCTGCGCCTCCATAACTACTAGCTCTTAAGAACCTTAGAAGATTCAAACTGCTAAACAAATTACAGCAACAGAAACCGAGATAAAAAATTTAATACTAACAGGGAATTGCTTCAGCATTTTCCCTCATGGTACGGCAGCTTTCCCAAAATTGTTCTTGGCTTGCAAATCTCGTACTACAAATTTTTCCTAACATATGTCTAAATCAATCAAATATCCAATACTTCAGTTCCGCCACCATACTTTATAACCAACAGGAATTGGCTATGCTCTAATAAATTGCTTACAGCTGTGCTTGCCATAATATTTTACCATGCTTTCGTCAAAAGCCAATTTGTTCTGCGGCACGAAGAACTTTCTAAAGTTTGCTCATGCTTTGAATATAAATGGACTCAGTTTCCATAATTAGTCGGCTAATTTTGGATTGTAATCTTCATTATTTGCTAAATGAATGAAACGTGAAATCTACAAAAGAAAAGATTTCAGCGTCTAGCATTGTATACTAGTTCATTTCATGTGTCAAAATTTTTCTCCCACTATATTGTTTTACAAGAGAGTTCACTGTAGCCACTGAGTATTAGAATAGGAAGGAAACATTTCATGTTTGCCTGTGAAAGTAATGGATCTTGTTGATTTAAAAAGACAGCATATCTGCTAGTTTTCTGAATGAGCAATAATATTATATCTTCGTCTATTAACGTTTCGAAAAAGTCAGTTTTGAAGATTGGAGTCGTCCGACTGAGGGTTTCAAGTTCACATAAGCAGGTTCTTCATTTATATCTATTCCACAAGAAGTTCGTACTTCTGCTTCAGCCAATAACTGCCGCTTACTTAAGTTATCAAAATTTTCTGGCTCATCTTCGTCTCCAGAACCCTTATCTGTAATAATTGCTGTTTCAGTAGAGCAATGAGGATTCCTTCAACTTCAAAATCCCGAAACACTAAATTCAACGCTTCCTGCATGCTAACGCCTAGAGCAGGGATAGCAGCGAGAGCTCTGTAAAGATAAAACACATAATTTAAACTAAAATCGGCAGGACACACATGATGTGGAACGCTATAAAATGATAGAAGTTATAATTAGGTGAACAAAGAGAGATAAGCTAGGAATATCAATTATGGCATGCCAATAATAAAAAGATCTTATTAGTGCCTACAAATATGTAACAAAAATATTCATGAGTTATTATTTCAGTTACTAGGTTCACACTACAACGTTTAGAATATTATATACGCTTACTATACCTTATTGATTACATCCCATCAAAAATGTAACGCCTCTACAGCAACTAATATAGTTATACTTACTCATTGTTAATAAAGTCCATCCTGATATCACTCAATTAATAAATTTACGAACATATGATATTTGTAGAGGTCAGGCTCAACGCTACACTTACCACACTTAAAAAACCACAATAAATCAAACTTGAAACACTTTTTATCATCATCATCAGAACGTTACTTTCAGGTAAAGCTCGAGGGAGAAATAACGGACCTTCACCCTATTAAATCGGGTGTGCCACAAGGGAGTGTTTTGGGCCCACCACTGTACCTACTATATACTGCAGATCTTCCAACAAACAACAACATAATCGCTGCAACGTTTGCCGATGATACGGCAATTCTAGCTTCAGATCGGGATCCGGTTGCAGCTGTTCAACTTGTGCATAATGCTTAAATTAAGTGCAAAGTTGGTTCAAGAAGTGCCGCATAAAAACGAATGACTTAAAATCCATTCATGTAACCTTTTCAAAAATAGAAGTGTCGCGCCAAATGTATATGTAAACGGGCAGCCTCTACCACAAGCAGACAGTGTAAAGCACCTTGATATCGACCTGGATAAAATCCTAACTTGGAAAACTCATATATGGACAAAGCGAAAACAACTAGGCATCTCATTCAGAAAATATTACTGGCTGCTAAAACGTGACTCTCAACTTTCCCTGCGAAATAAGTTGTTACTCTACAAAGCATACTTAAACCTATTTGGTCGTATAGGATCCAGTTATGGGGCTCCGCATCCAGCTCAAATATAGAAATTCTGGAGAGATTTCATTCTAAAACGCTTCGGGTAATAGCCAATGCACCGTACTACGTTCCCAACGCAGAAATCCGCAACGATCTAAAAGTGCCTTCGGTAAAAGAAGAGGTAGCAAGATTAAGTGAAAAATATCTTCAAACACTAGAGCTACATACCAACCACCTTGCAAAATCTTCTCGACAACAGTATTCAAGTGCGCAGACTTAAGCGCTTTAATCCGTTAGCCTTACCTTTGGTGTGTGAGTTTGGTGTTATACGCTGTAGTTAGAGATATATCTATTGTAAATCCATTATGGAGAGTCGTCAATGGGCGCCCACTCCTTCACGTGAATCCATAGTGTCATTATATCAATGTTATCAGATTTGCTTATTGTTATGCTAAATGTAACAAATATACTAACAGCTAAAAATTAAAAAAAAACTTTTTATCATAACAAATTAGCATTTGTTTGACCTATTTCCTATTGTGCCTTGATTTAACAGAACAATGACGAAAATAAAGACATCCCCTGTAACTAGATAACGGTTGGAAATAAGACATGGGTTTATTAACATTTTGTGCTTCGTGTAGCATCCCACATCACACCCTTAAGTTTTGACCACACCTTCAGAATCAACCTGTATGTTGCAAATTCCGTAAAATTAGAGTCAAATTGTTTTCTGATTGAGAATATTCAGAATGCAGTACGCTAACTTTTCCGACTAAAATGATGAATGCTTAGTTTATCACTTATTTGTCAACGCAGCAGCTATATTTAGTAAATCACATTACAAACAATACCAATATCATGTTGTTTAAATTTTAAATACTTTCTATTATCATCTTTATCATCATCCAGTCCCCTTCGTGTCATTTGGAGGACATAGGCTTTCCCAACACCTTCCCAGCACTTTCCATCTCGAGCTGCTTGCATTCAGTTATCAGTAATTCTCTTAATATATGCTGGACACAAGATATTAATTGCTCTCTACGCACAAGTATGTTATACAATATGTAATGCACAACAATAGTTCTATTATACTAACTCAATGTGCACACGATCCAATAGTGTTGTAACAATAGATATAATATTCAAAGAGGAGGATTAGATTTTAATTAATATGTTATGCTTGCTTATAAACAAAACGGCGATGGTTTTGCACATATGAATTTATTATGGAGACTTGAAGCGACAATATAACAGAAATGCCGCGAAGAAGAAGAGAGACACTAAAGGAAGTGAAGGAAATGGCAGGAAACAAGAACAATTTTAGAAAATGCGTGTATGTTGAAACGCTGTACTGGCAAGAAAAGAAAGAATTTATTATGTGAATTCAAACAACTGTTATGTTAGTTTCAAATTCGCCGCTCTGTGTGAATTGATTTCTTAATTTGTTTGCCGCTTCGATAAATTAATAACGTTATTTTAATTGCAGTCTTATTTTGGGTTACCATATTGCTAAATTGTTGTGTCTTTCTAAAATTGAGTTATGAAAGGCCGGTTCCCTTAAACCCTGAAAGTTTCTTTTGTGGGCTCATTTTCTGCCGACCAAATACTCGGAAGTGTTGATCTCGGCAGTTGCACGTATCCCCTTATTCTAGAACATTTCATGTAATTTTGTAATGTGGTGCAATGTTTTTGGAGAATGGAGATTCCCGGTGCGTTTTTAAGTCAGTCAATTTTCGATCTCTGATCGCTCCGGTTCTCCGACAGCTACATCAATCGGGAACCGTAATTACGTTAAGTGCTGCACGGGCGGATCTTGGGTTTTTTTTCGGGGAGTGTCCGTTATATGTGTTCCGTCTCGCTGTTTTACCAAGGGGTAATAAACAGAGCATTGGCTACTGCCGGATTTAATAGAAAGCAGTGGATTTAACCCCGGTAAAGCCAATTCTGGGTGTATTGACCGTTCGCCATTGGGCGGATTAAATTGCGAAGCCCAGCTCTCGTCGTTCCGCAGCTATTTTTTTTCCTATACCATCGAAGAGTCCTGTCTTGCGTTCAACGTTAGCAGCCTGTGAAAATCAACCCTCCCGGAATTGTGCCTGCCTCGCAGCGAAAGTTAGGGTAAAACAGACCAGTTTTTGTGTATGGTGAAACGAAACTTGCGCCCGACTTGAAAAATTTGGCGGAATTAAACTTTGTCTTGTTAAACCAAAAAAAAGCGACCTTCAGTCGAAAATCTTTTTTTATTTGCACAAATATCTGTAAAAAGGAATTTTGTTTATGCTGTATTTTTCCTGAAAACTCTACGCCACTGACCACGCAGGATTAATAGATTTTAAATACCGTGGGCCATGGGCGGCGAGTTCCCTTTTTTTGAACGTTAAAATTATGCTGTTGTAATTTTAGAAATATCAAATCATTTTTGCTTGTCATTTTTGTTGTACCGTCGTATCCAATAATTTCATTATATGTGTTTTAAAAGTTACTGCCTCTTTTATTTTGTGTGTACTCTGTATTTGCTTATGTTAGAATTTTGCAAGCTTTAAATATCTAGGAGGAGGCAGAATCACGGTAAGTTCCATTCCCTTAAGCTGTTGGCTTCTCGGCCTTCCACGAGGACCTACAACCAGCTGGATTTGGAAGGTGGCGCCCACTTATTTTGACTTACCCGTTACACAACTAAAGATTTTCTCCCATAAGCGATTTTCACGAACTCCCCCTACTCCTCTGAGCTAAGCTGTAGGCCTTTTTCCATCAAGCTGGTTACGAATCGTCGAAAAAGCTCGATTGGCCCGTAACACAACCTAAACCTGAAAATTATCTTTCAGCGTAGCATCGGATATGGAACCACAAATTGTAGAATAAAGTTGCGACTTTTTGTTTTCGCTGTGGTGTTTAATCCTACACTTCTTACAATTATATCTTAGTCTAAAACACAAAATATTTACTTCTGAACACATAACTTCACATCCGCAAGGACTACAATAATCTTAGGAATCTACGTACCTGGTAGATTTCGGTGTTTGAATTGCTTAACAAACCATGATAAATTCTGTATGAGGTCAGTCAAGGCGGTTATCAAATGTAAGTGCATCGACTGCTTTAGAGAGTCTACCTATCAGTACATTCGTGTTTATCTTTGGATCTAAAAGAATAATAGTTTTATATAGTTCCTTATTTAATTTGATTGAAGCTATACAAAGTGTTTAGAACATACGTTCGGATATTTTATTTTATTATAGATCTCATAAATACCCACAAAAAAGTCGTAATCAACCGTTTTCAAAATATATCCAAATTATTTATGTAGAATCGTATTTACCGCGTCTGCTATGGAAGTGGACAAAACAACATTTGTTTGAGTTTTTGTAAGTATCAATATTGTTATTGTTGTTGTTGGAATATGTATAGCAACGCGCGAAATGGCAGATATGCATTTCATGTATGGTAAGGCCAATGGTAATTCTCATGAGGCACTTCGCTTGTTTGCCGAAACGTTTCCGAACCGGGCACTTCCGTGTGACAAATTGTTTTGCAAAGTTGGGTCAATGTTTATTCGAAGTTAGCGCATTTAAATCAAGAAATGGTGGTGGTGGTCAGCTTACATCAGTTTCTACTCCTGAAGCGGAACTTAACATTTTAAGGAGAATTGAAGAAAATCCAGATACCAGTACTAGATGACTTTCTACCGAAACAAATATTAATGTTTCCCTAATTTGGAGAATGTCACGTGACGAGCAATTACACCTATACCATATTCAAAGGGTACATGCTCTTTTGCCTGATTATGCTACACGTCTGGTGTTTTACCGATGGGCACTGGCACGAGTTGCGGAAAACCCAAACTTCGTTATTAAAATCTTATTTACTGACGAAGCTAGTTTCACAAAAAAAGGCATTTTTAATTTCCACAACAGCCATGTTTGGTCAGGTGAAAACACTCATGCTATTATAGCCTTGGTGTTTTTGGAGACCGTACGATAGGATCTTTTTCTATTTCCAACTATTTGACTGGCCAACTGTATCTTGACTTTTTGCGTAATGCCTTGCCACCATTGTTAGATGAAGTACCCCTCATTCATAGAATGAATATGTGGTTGATGCACGATGGGGCTCCTGCGCATTTTTCTATCATGGTCAGAAATTTCCTAAACGAAAATTACAAGGCAGGTGGATAGGGCGGAGAGTCCAGTTGTGTGGCCACCTAGATCTCCTGACCTCAATTCGCTCGACCTTTGTATTTGGAGTTGATGTTGTTAGCTTAATTCAAGCCCTGTTAATAACTTAAACGAATTGCGAGAACGAATAGAACATGCCTGTTAGACTGTTCGTATGAATCCGGGAATCTTTGAAAGAATGCGGAGTCTATTTTTACGCAGATTCGAAGGATGTGTACAAATGGAAGGACATGTAGCACATCTACTTTAATTATTTGTAATATAAAAATTATACTTACACGGCTATTTGTTTTAATGGGTGGGGAACACTACATGTGTGAAGTGGTTTAACCACGCATACCAGAGGTTATGTAAGGTCTGAATTATCTATACATATAATACCTATGTATACAGCTCATCAACTTTGAAACACCTAGTACGGCATCGAATATGCCGATTTAGAAAATGTTTTAGGTTTACTCCCACGTGGTTTTCATTTAGAGTTAGTAATGGTAATTTATTTTACTTTTCAATACATCATTATTCTGTCATAGTTCGCTAAATCCAACTGCACAGCACAGCGTATCCTAAAATTGTCAGGAGGGAAAACAGGAAGCTGTGGGTTAAATGAGTTTGAAATTATTTTATTTCAAAACTAACGCTGAACCATTCGCAACATTTTCCTGTGTTCCCGACCTGTAATTAGCGCTTGATAAAGTATTTATGCTTTGATCTGTATTAGAGTTTGCAACATTTTACTCTCTTTCCGACTGGTCTGCTCTTTCCCTGGGGATGCAAACATTGCAGCGCTCGTATGTACACCACTAAACACGAGCTGCTGTCACTCATATTGGTTTTGGTAATTCCTTGATTCGTTCGCGTGATGTAGCTAAATTAATCAGGGGAAAATTGAATATCGAAAAAACATCGGTTCGTGATGTCTCGATGTCTGCAGCCATTTTCAAGTGAAATACAATACTGACGCTAGCTAAAATCTTACGTTCAAACGTGCATTCTACTGTTCGATATCCACTTGCTCGTTTCAAGTTTAATAAGGAAATTTGACACCCTGCTCTGCTCATCTTGTTTTAGATAGAAAGAACGTGTCGGCCCCTGTAAATCGTTCTCGTAAATACTGAAACATCTAGGAAGAAAATTACAGTATTTGTCTATTTACAAAGGTAGTTACATTTCTAAATTAATTTTAACTTTTTATTATTGTATTACTAACAAATAACTCTATTAAATATCTTTCATATACAGGGTGTGAATAAATTGACGAAAAAGCTACTAATGGCGATGTTCTTCCTAAAACCTAATACTAAAATGCTTTACCATGCTTTCTGCGTCTTTCTGCACGAGGTCCCCAAAGTTTTCACATTCGGTCTTTCAATATACCTTATTAACCTATATCTGTTGATAGAAAGAGCTGCAATATAGAAAAAAGAAGAATTGTGAATATTAATTTTCCGTAGATGTGGCCTTTCTGCCTCAAACTTTGATACTACAAGATCAAATTACTTCGATTTACTTGATATAATTTTGTGTTATCTCTGATTATTTGTGTAACTTTTATTAGTTCTTGTGTTACTGTTTATTTTGTTATCTTATTTCGTTCACTTGTAATAAACTTTAGGTTCAATAAGTATGCCGACATGTACATAGGGTAGGGTTTGTGTAATGAAAATGCTAAAATGGCAGAACAAGAATGCCGGACTGTTCCAAACCAGAGGCATCCTAGAGCAGGGGTGGCCAACGTGTGGCGCGTGCGTGAAACGTGGTGCATTGCATCCTTGCGCCTACCTATTATTTTAAAATAAGTGCCATAACTGAATCCATCTTCATATTTTCAACACCCGAGTGCTCTCAGTTCAATTCATACAGCCAGTTTACAGTTGAAGAGCGGAAGCTGCAAAAGAAAAGATCGAAAACAGTTCCTAGAATTCTTTGTCTGCAGCATGGTCCTGAAAATCCTACGCTCCCCGGAAGTTACACCTGGAAGATTTTGTTCTAGAATGATTACGTTAGGAGAGAATTTTTGTAGCAGGGGCAACAGGAGTCAGCCTAAGCCTCTGAAGGTGAACGCACGTGTTTCGTTCGAAAGCGGGAGCTTTTGACAGCGCCTACGCTAGATTATGTTACCGTATGGCTTTTCTCGCCTGGTGTCCGAATATTTCTGCACCATTTCGTCGGATTAAATATTAGCAGAGTGTTGCGCTTTATTAAAGACAATTTACTGTTAAATTGTTCTCTCGAACTATGTCGGATTACAGCCATCAACCCAGTGGCTCTTCCCACTTCATCGCTGCAGCTTTAAAACGTCGTACAAGGAAGGTTTCGCTCCTGATTGCAAGAACACTCGAAATTTCTCGTATCCCGAAGAAAGTCTTAGCAACTGCTGTGGCGCAATCGTTCCTATTCAATAAATTGTAATAACTCTTAATATCTTCACGATCATGAACCGTATTCGATCGGAAATTCAAGTAGCCGCTAGCGTTATTGTTACATCTATTGTACGTCGTAATACTTATAGCTACTAATGATTGTATTATTAGTGGCTTGATAATCTATTATGAAATAGTTGAATCGTTTTCCAACAATAGTAAGATTCACATTATACAAATATACATATTATTGGTTATATCGTTGAGCATGTAGTCTAAGTGTGCTCCATGTCCGACGCGGTAAAACAGACATATATATTAACATTTATGTTCCTTTGGAATAGAATCAATAAGTTGACGATGAATATGACCTTGGGTTCAGTACAGATTATACAGACCTTGCCCCTTTTCCTCTTCGAGGATCTGTTTGATGATTAATGATACAAATTCTTGACGTACGTAATAGACCCATTTAGGTTTTCTTCTTAATAGTGCGTGGTTTGGAATAACAAAAAAGAATTGAAGCATGAGGAATGTATAAGGAATTAATATACATATATGCATGCATTTGATCTAGACTCCTACATATTGAAATCGAAACGAAAGCAAACAAAGATTGCAAAATTGGTATTTGAACAACCTTCACGGGAACCAGAACCTGTAATTCCCATCTTCTTGCCAACATTAAGCTCTATGTTACACCAAGAAGCCCTACGTCAAATGTGTTGCCGTAGTATCCAACTTGCGGGCATGATGGACGTCCTGGATTTCCGTATTTCTGTAGCACCTTCTTAATGAAGAACATTAAGAATTTTCATGAGTACATGTATCAATCAATAGACAAGATAAATCAGGATGCCCTAATATTAGCTTGTTGTAATGGCAAAAAACCAGCAAGAGGAAAGGCTATGCATGTTGCTGTCTCTATAAAATATCACATACGTGTAAATGACGCCCAGATGATAAGAGGTATGTAGCAAAACGTTTTTCGGTATTACAAACTTTAGTAAAGATCGCATACAAAGAATTGTTAGAAATTTTGTTCTTAAAGAAGAGATCCCTGTAGAGCGCAGGGGTGGCGATCGAGTAGGCCCAAAAAATGATGAAAAAAGAACTTACATTAATAACTTTATTCAGTTCATAAATTGCGTTGAGTCACATTACTGTGGAAGTGAATCGAGTGTTAGGGTCGGGTCTACTTGCTTCTGACATAAACTTCAAAAAGCTTATGGATCAGTATCTCTGGAGACTTCCCACTAATATGCATGTAAAACTTAGCTATTTTCGCAAATATGTTAGTGCCAATTACAACATCGAGTTTGGAACGCCGATGACTGACTGTTGTTCTACTAATTTAAGAACAAAGGAACAACTGAAAATGACAACCTCTGCAGAAGTAAGACGGCGATTGATTACAGAACATCGTGTGCGTTTCATGAAGGCCAAAGCTTTCTTTAGAGGGTTGAAGCACCCGAAGTCTAATACAGCATCCTTTTCGTTTGCCTGCCAAAAAAATGTGGCACTGCGCCTATTGCCCGACCCGATCAAGCAGCTTATTTTAGTCAACAGATCAATTATAATAACCTCACAGGTGTGTATGGATCATCAAACACTAAATTAACGCCCACAAATGTTTTTTCTTACGTTAGGACCTAAATCGAAACCCCAGAAGATTCCAATGCAATAGCATCGGTTGTCGACATGCACTGAACAATTGCAAATTTGATTCTTCTATCAAAAAGTATGTTTGCTCGCTGATCGCTGTGGGGGACAAAACAAAATCACAAGTGTGATGACAATGCTGGCTGTTTGGCTTGGGCGGAAATCACCTCAACATATTGAAAAGCTAGAACTAACTTTTCCAAAAGTGGGTCACTCGTTCGTTCCTCCTGACCAAGTTCTTGGACTTATTGAGAAAGATGTTAAAAGAACACCAGTAATAGTAGAAACTAACCATTAAAATAGGTTGATTCAGAAGCATTCTACGGTTCGACACACCGGAGTCTATTGGAATGTTTATGATTGGAGGTCGGAAACAAAACGGTTAATAAAGCTTTTTACATCATGGGATTTTAAATTCAATCAGGCCAAACGTTTCATTTTTACAAAACAGGAAGTAATGTACTTGTGCAAGGTGAACAAAATTACTTATCTGAAGTCGGAACACCTAAAGGTATCTGCAAGAAGCATTTTTCACTTTGAATCATCAATAGCTCCTTTGGAGTTGCCTTTAGGAACCCAGCTGAAGGGGTGATAAAGCAAGTATTAATGGTCTCTTGACTAAACATTATAGTGACGATTGGAGAACCCTTCCAGGACTTTATTTGTACAAGAATCACATTGTGCAGATGCAGAAAAGAATAATGAACCGTCTGAATAACGCCAAATCCAACGTGACGATTTTTTTGTTAAAACTGCTTTGTAGTCTTTCTTTGTTTTTAGAATAGATAATATGTTTTTATAATTATACAGAAAAACTACGTTTATTTGTATTTTTGCTTAAACTATTAATGAATGGTATACTAATTTTATGTGGAATATAGGCGTTTTTTTTGTGCCAAAAACCTTAATTTCATTTTCAAAACTCGTTCTATGCAATTTTAATTATTTTTTACAAAGAAACGGTTGACATATTAGGTTTAATGATAGAACGTACAGCGTCCTTCTAGCAGGACCAAATCAACTCACTCCAGTGCCTAAAAAATTGCCTTCGTAAGAACTTGCCGTTCTTGTAGTAGGACTGGAAGTCCTCTAGGAATATTCTGCACATTTTTAGCTATTAGCGCATGTTTTTACAACAACTGTACGTCTTTCTGGCTAGAAGTTACAACTCGTTGAAACTCGCGTTGGTTCAGTCGGGAGAATGTTGCGTGTGGATCAACGGGTATCCGTCTCAGCGACAATTCTTGATATAAAAAATGATAATTCATGGAGTGTTTCCCAGTTTGGAGACCAGTGACAGATCTCAAGACGTTAAGGTGTTGTCAAAAGCGTAATAAAGTCCAAGAACTGTGCGTCAGTTTTGTGGAACATTGACGGGAATACTACCAAAATCTCAATAGATGCACTAAGACTCGAAAACAAACTTGAAAATAGCTTGCCAGGTAATTATTATATTTATTGCAACCATCTTTATGTTTACGTGTTTTATAAAAAATATATACAGTGTGTCCCAGTAAACCAAAGTGCATTGTTTGTAGCTGTGTTAGAAATGTTTAGCAAAAAGCCAGCTACGAATGCCGTAGCTGTGGAATTCGAGCCGTTATGTGTTCTCCAACCACTGGTAGGAATTGTTTTGCTTACCATATTCAACATGGTATTCCAGCCTTGAATAGATTTATGTCTTTATTATGCCTCGTCATCACTATATATTGACATACAGGGCACATAGTGAGATGTAACATTGGCTGTGTTTTAATCAAATAAGTTTTTACCAAAGAATAAAGTTTTGGTTTGTTATTTTTATAATAAAATGTAATGATAATTCTTACTGTTTTGAATATTATTTAATTAACATTTCCTTTGTTAATTTAGATGATAACATTTTAATTACCTAGGTATCTCTTAAAAAAATTTTTTTTTGGTATTATTGTCGGAAATTTACAATCTGAGCAATTTTTTTGTTTTGGACTGTATTCCTTTTTTTTCTATTTTTCATAAATAAAGGGTCTGCTACGCCACTGAAGTGTTGATTTTTATTGTCGCTTATAGTCGGCTTGAATAGATATTTTATTCGTACTGCCGGCAGGACGCCAACGTCCGCACTGAAGGACAGCCTTATGGGCGGTAGTAAGTCCTACCAGCAGTACCAGAGTCCATGTACAAAAGTACTTGTGGAAGCGTTTCCAGCAGGACAACCGTGTGTACGTTCTATCATTAAAAATACAAAATGCCTTATCTGCAGGTGCAAAACAATCCACACAAAAAAGCTCATTAAAATCTAGTAGCATGATTTTTTAGAATTAATTTTAAAAAATAGTTTACGGCTTGTGATATGCTCTAAATGAAGGGGAAAATGTTTAAAAAAAATTATTTTAAGGTTTTTCCCATTGTTTTATTGATTTTTTTCTGTTCCAGTCTGGGAACTACATGTACAAAAGAACCAACAGTGAATAGGTACTGAACTTTTTTTATTAGTTCACTAACTATATAGCTACCTACCAGTGTTGGGTAGTAACTAAGTAAAAGTAACTCGTTACTAGTAACTAGCTACTTTTCAGTAACTTAATAGTAATTTAATTACTTTTGTGTTTTCAGTAATTGTAACTATAACACGTTACAATTATTTAGTAACTTTAGTAACTGAATATGACAAGTTACATTTTCATGCTACAAATGTAAAATATTTTAAAAAATCGGTTTTTAATGCGTAGTACTTAAGAAATTATACCTGAAGCTGAAGAATTTGTTGAAATTTCGAATGCCTTAGTATGCAAATGCTAATACGGAACACAGGTACACACACTTGTACTTAGTCCATAATAAATAATATTTGACGGATCCTATTTGGGCGGTGACAGCTTCTTCCAGTAATCTTTAATCCTTTAACAACTAGACGCTCTCTGATCAGGTATGCGGATTACTGGGAAATACATTCCTAACACCTGTGCGTAGGTTGGGGGTGTCTAATTCAGACGAAAATACATTCACCGTTTCTATATTTCAATAATAACGAAAAATAAAATAGAATCCTGGGAAAATCCCAAAAACATCGTTGAACCAGCGCCTCTAAGCTCTAAGCCTGTTCCTTCCCCCACGTATAGAAGAATATTTGCTAATAAACAATTGCTTATAAATGTGTGTTTCTGTTGATATTAAGTTGGTAGTAATTGCATGTACATTGGTAGCGTCTCATAAAAAAAGGTAACTTAAAAATAACGAGTTACTTTGTGGTAACTTAGTAACTTATTCAAGTTACTTTTATAATTCTGTAACTTAGTAACTTACCTAGTTACTTTTTTGCCGAGTAACTGGTTAACTTACTTAGTTACTTTTTTAGAGTAACTTACCCAACACTGCTACCTACATTACAAAAACACATAAAAGCTTATATTAAAAAAACATAATTTGTAGCTGAAAAAGCACATTATCACTAGGTATGAAATGATACAAAACAATTCTTTTCATCGTACAAACAAAGATGTACCATTTACTGCACAATATTCTACTTTTATCCATGTAGTTTGCATCGTTGTCTGTCGGTTGAATGCTTCGGCCAATGTCCAACATTATCCTTTTGAACATCTACAGTTGGATTGGGTTCTTGGCGATTCCTTTTTGTTTGCGGTTCTTCTACATTTGAATTTGGACGACCCCTTTTTCTTTGCTCTTGTGTGCCAATTGTACATAAAGTTTTTGCTAGTTCCAATCTAAAATTGTATAAAGGCATTTCAGCATAATCCTGATGGTGTTCTGATATTCTTCGGTATAGCAACCAGGAGTTGCAGATGGCTACATCGACCATAGGAAAAAATAAGCGATACCACTTCTTACTACGTATATGTATACGGAATAGCCCCAAGAGCGAAGTTAGTAAGTCGACCCCGCCCATGTGTCGATTATAAACTTTTACAGTATCTGGACAAGCAATGTCCGTTTTAGATTTCTCTGTTCTGAAATACCTTTTGGCTTTATGGGTTGGTTTAGCCTCTGCATAGGTAGATACTATAATGTACCTAACTGTTTTTTTGTCAAACCATTGAACAGCATTTATGTTTACAGCATGAACAGCAACTTTTTGCAAATGGGACCCTCTTCCGATGGAATTATAATCTTTCTCGCTCAAAAATTTGCAACCCCGCAACCTGCCAACCCTTGCAGTTGCCACTTTGCCATCCGTAGTACTACGTTACTCGACGCACCTAAATCTATTTCGTCGTTCAGGGGCTCTACTTTTCCAGTAAACAATTCTAAATTATAAGAAAAACCACTCCCTCCCGAAGGAACCCCTACCTTGTATCCCCATTTATGAGGTTTTTTTGGATTATAAGTCTTTAACGAATTCTTCCCTTGAAAGGGATGATTTGTTCATCACAGGAAAGATGTTCCTCCATTGGTATGGTAGCACATACATTTCTAATTTATTGTATAACAGGAGATATTTTGTCCATCCTATCTTGCATCTCCAGATTAGTATTGAAATGCAAGAATCTTTTTATTTCTTCGAATCTATTCACCGCCATTGTGTCTGCAATTTGCGAAATCCTGATATCCAAATAATGATACCAAGCCTACGTTCAAGCTCTTGCACTGTTGTTGAAAATGGCCTATTGGGTCTAGTTTGGGTTGAATATAAACATGTCATATTTGCAACATGTTCTAAAAATTGATCGGTAAAAAAATATTTGAAGATAGAATATGGTGTCGTTAGATTTAGTATCTCGTCAGGTAAGACGTCACTTCCATGAAAATCTATTTTATCATACTCTGCAGCAGTTTTCTTCGCCTTCCAGTCCAAAGTAACTCGTTTAGTTTTAGTCGCTGAGCTTCGAGATACAGCTTTTACTGTTTTAGATACTAACTCTAATAAAGGGATATCATCATCAGTACTAAACACATCGGGTTAATTATTGACAGTGGTATTGTTATTATTGTGACTATTTCTTCTTCATCATCGTCAGATAACCAGGAATCTTCACTGTCACTGGGAATAGGTCTAATCAAAAATTCGCTATTAGTCATTCCACCGTAAAATCTTCCTGTACTAAAAGAATTAAATTCCATTGCTACCTACTTATAGCCGTAACCTCTTTTGCATGAAGTTCCCAAGTGGGTACACGAATCTAAATTGAAATATTTCAGAACTTGTTGAAAAACAATACGCTGTATGTTTTATGGCTTACCTAATGTAATTATCCAGCGCAGTTATTTTTACAACGTTAATAATTTAAAATATTCTTATGAAAAACAGCACTACAAAATGGCAGTTCTTGCACGTGAAGAATTTCACAAGTACTAACAACAAAGAAGCCTTTATTGGCAAATCTCAAATTTTTTTCGCAAGATGCCACTACCTCGTCGTGAACCAAATGTCCCCGTATGGGAACAGTATGCTGTGAGAGTATTTAAAATGAATGGAAGATAAATAGAAATATTTGGAAGTGTTTGTTCCCCAATGGGAACAATATGCGATAAAGGGTTAATGAATAAAACGTTTTTTTCTATTCCTGAAAAATTTGTTAAAAGCAAATAGCGAGTTTTGCAAATGAGTGCCTCTTATACAGAGAATTTTTCTTTTTAGTATACATTGCCTATGTATACTTTTAAAAAGAACGCGTCAATTACCCCTATTATGTAGGCAACCAACTATACAGACAACCAAACCATGCTGTAACCAAAACAATCAAATTATCCAATGTTAAAAAATAAAATTAATCTTTATTTAGTGTCGTCTTGCATTTTTTATACAATCATGTACAGTGAAGACGAAAAAGTGGAAATTCTAATACC
>JABXWE010050994.1:0-18182 GCA_014611495.1 Limonius californicus | reverse complement strand
ACCATCATTTGACCACCTCTTGATGTTTTCTCTGCCTAAAACTACCCATAGTTCTTCCGGTTTTGGATTCCTACGTCTGTTTCGTACACAGTGAGCAGCTGAAAAGTATATAAATATTAGTAATAAATATAATTTAAAACTTCAAGAAAAAAAAACTGAATATAAATATTTCGGAAGCAAGTTAATACGTATTTACATGAGTCCAATCCAAATCATTGATTAATGCTAGGACGATAGTTTGTCTGCTGGCATATTCAAAATTAATCTGGTAAATTTATGCAAAACCAGTTTGTATTACACAGGGTGTCTCAACATTGACTGCCTTATTTTTGGGACACGCAGTTATTCTTTCAACATTTCGACGTAATGTCGATTACAATAGTTCCATTTCAAAAACAAGAAGCAGAAGAAAATGAAAATAACGATATTTATCAATATGACAGAACCATTTATAAAACATCCCCATACCCACCTAATTGAATTATGTTACACAACTAATTGGAGCAACCGTTCCGTAAAACTTATTAATTACTTTTTTATCAATAGCTCGATATCGAAGGACAGTCGGAAAAATTTCCACTCTTAATTATCGATTTGACTTAGCTCCCGAATCAAGTCCCAAAAGCACGGGCGTCCATTTTAAGACTCCTTGTGTAATGAAACATGCAGAATAAGAAAGAGGTAACGTTTAACTACATGAGCAATAAAATAAACATAATCTTTACTACATGAAGTTTACTACCCATGATAAGCTTATTAGCATATATGTATGATAGAACAGTAGAAATAAAAAATGCAAAGAAAGTATTATAATGTATAATAGATATAACCATAGTGTCGGCTACATGTAATTAACATTTTGCAGCCCAGATAGTTCAGAAATGTTAGACGAAATAACTTTGAACACAGCAAAGTTTTAGCAGAGCCACGAAAGCATTCTAAAGGCACTAAACTACGCGAACCATGATATACTGAATGAAATATGTAATTATTTAAAGTTCAAATAAACGTCGGGAGGCTATATCGGTATCTATTATATTGTATATTAATCGAAATTTAACTAATTTGATTGGAAATAAGAACTTTTCTGATGATTCACTCAAGTATAGATAAAACTTTAGAAAGGCTAGAAGTAACGGTCTTAAGAAATACTGAAAATGTCTCAGATATGTCGTAACTACGTAGATTAGGTTACAATGTAGCTGTGAATATATACATAATATCTATTGTAGACTCCAAAAACATATTGGACAAAGAAATTCTGCGCTAAGTTAATACGTAACTATTCTAGTACACAAATATATTTTATAATGAAATGGCACATTTGGCAAGTTTTATGCTAGGGCGTTAAACATTTAAGTACGCTACTGAGTAAATACTTTACTCAAGAGAGCGTAGAGTGTAGCCCACGGGTTTCATTAATAGCTACTTAAATAATAAAGTGACCCTAAATTTAAATTCCAATCTCGCAAAATACGTATTGGGTTTTATATTCTTCTTTCTAATAACTTTTATGTACAAATGTGAATTAAACATTTAAAAATAAACAAATTTTGTATAAATGTACAGATTTTCAACTCAGGAAGGTGGTTTAAGGAGAGAAATACGTACAAATATTTATTCCTAGATTAATTTTTCTTCTCGAAAGAAACGTTAGTAGAAAATTAAGAAAATATCTAATAATTAAAGGTTTAGCCTAGCATGACACGATACAGATTTTTGAACAAAATGTGTACAAAGTGTTTCCCAAATTTTGTGGCGTGTCATACAGAATTTTGTGTTCAAAATTTTGTTCAAAATTCTGCGCATTCATGCTCTAAAAGCTATAGAATTTTGTTCAGAATCTCCGTTGCATTAATGATCACAGAGTGCAGAGAGATATATTTTTACCACGTGTTTTCGACTTATGAGGACGTAATGGCGATTTTTTAACAGACTAACAGTAAGTAAATCCCCCATGTGTTTTCTAAAAAAAATCGTCAGAATTGCCATCAATAGTAAAGCCTTGAGAATAAAGTGTTTTGGTTTAAACTTAAAATGCGATTCTTGTTCATTTGCCAGTACCGGAATAAGTTCAAATTGCAAGAAAGGTATACAATGTGACGGCCAAAAAAAATTCACGTTTAAGCTTGATTTTCGCAAGTTTTTGATTGTTGATAAAACTTGCATTGGCATCTTATTGATTAACGTTAAAAAATACCAGGAAATAACCATATAGATTGCAATCGGGAAGCGTGGTGGCCATGAAATCGGTCCTGCCCTTCCAATCTCAAAATAAGGATATTCTAAAGATAAGGATAAGGAAGAAGCCTCGTACAGTAAGACTAAAATATGCAGGAGCATCATGCATGAACTATAAATTACAGTGCGTTTGTAAGTTTGTAATAGGATTTTCTCTTGTTCTAAGAACAGCATATAAGTCTGACCATTAAGTGTTGGCGGCATTTGTCCAAACAAATAATTTATTGTCAATAATGGCAGCCCAAACATTGCAGAAAATTGTTTGTTGATGCATGGAAAGTATTATTGCGTGTGGATTAGCGTCAGGCCTTGATGATTATCATTGATATAAATGACTGCATTTCTTGAAAAAGTGGTCTTGTCGGTAAAAAGGTCGCTAGTATGAAAATAGAGGTCATTGCATTGTTCTGAAAACCATCGACAATATTGCAATCTCTGTAGAAGTGTAGACAATGAGCTTCAACAGAGCATGCACTCGTTGTACAAGAAATGGATGCAATAATTATTCATGAAGAATTTTCCAAACAGTTTGATGTGAAATACCGACATCTTTTTTTCTGCATTAGTGTAATTATGCAGAATTAGGGATTTACAAAAATAATTTACACTAATGGCACTTATTATTGTAGTAAATAGTCAAGACATGCTGCTATCAACAAATATTTAAAAAAGCATTTTCACACTTTACCACTGTTAAATTTCAAATGACCTTCACCTTTTAACGAATCATTTCCGGACAATGTTCGTCAGAATTTTTATGATCGATTTGAAGACTAGAATATGTCCATAAAATTTTGTCCAAGTCATTCAGTTACACCATGTATAATAAACATAATAAAAAAACCTACAAAGAATTCGTACACTTTTATCAAAATGCGATTTCAATGCCGAAAAAAATTATTTATAACGTTTGCATATGCAATATTTAAATATTTCTGATGCAAGTTAATATGTAGTTGTATAACAGTTTCATCCAATTCATTGATTGTTGCTTAAATGTTTTGATAGATTGCCTGCTAGCACCTTCAAAATCAATGCAGCAGATTAACTACCAATCGAATTTGTATTATATATTGAAATATTTACCATAAGCAAGAGGGAATTTAAAATTTTTAAATTTCGGCTGGACGCAGCCGAAATGAAAACAGTGCGCAAAATCACAGGAAAACCCCTCCGTCACCATGTAAGAAGCGAAACCATACGTCAAGAATGTGATATACAAGATATCGACAGCTGGGCCACCAGAAGACGCACAGAACGAACAACCACATATTCAGAATGAGAGACAACAGGATAGTCAGGATATCCAGAGACTCGTTATCAAATGGGAAGAGAGAACCAGGGCGACCCCGTAAAAGGTGGAGAAATTCACTGAAATAAACAGGTCACTGGCCTATCTAAAAGATGAAGAAGAAGACGAAGAAGCCAGAGGGAATTTTGAATTGCACGAGCATGAGAATACACATAAAATTTCACGTAAGATTTACTATCGATGATAAACTGATCGATTTATCGATATGATTAATCAGCAAACAAGTTAGAAAAATAGCTGTTATTAAGGAGACTATTATGATGTGTAATAGATGTAACAATAACGTCAACTACATACATATAATTTAGATTTTGCATCCCATCGATTTGGTGATCCTTCAGAAGGGGTTTTAAAGTTTTGAAAAGATTTGTATCGTGCATAATCAATATACTAAAAAACAACCCCGTAAAATTAAGATTAGAAACTGCCTGGTTTAAGGGACTACCAAAGCCACCTAAAATAAGCGATATTTGGCGTTTTCTAGTGTTACCATATCTATTTATCTATTAGCCCCTACGTCATCCAATATCCCTCAGGTTCCTCCATGTGTCTCTGCCTTGTGCATGTCTTTTCCAGTGTAAGCCTACTCGTTTAAGTCATAGCCCCATCTCATCTGTGGTCGGCCTCTTGATCTCTTTCCCAACCATGGTCTCTATTGTTGTATTTCTGTGTTCCACCTTTGGTCTGGTTGTCTGACATTGTATCCCGCGAAGTCCCATTTTAGTCTCGCTACTCTTTCCCTTGCATCCTTTCCTTTTGTTATTCTTCTGATACAGATATTTGTTTTCTTATCTGATAGTACCTATCATTATTCTTTCCATAGATCTTCGTCTTTTTGCTATCTTATTCATGTTTGCTCTGGTAAGCGTCCAAGTGTGTGAACCATACGTCAGAATCGGAAGAACGCATTGGTCGAATGCTCTGGTTCTGAGGCATTGAGATATGTTTCTATTTGTTAGCACTCTTTTTAATTGTCCAAAGCCTGCCCAGGCTAGTCTAGCTCTTCTTCCGATTTCGGCCGTTTGGTTTTCTTTATTTATTTTGAGTACTTGTCCAAGATAGGTATAATAATTTACTGTCTCTAAGTTGGTGTTGTGGAAATTTATTTTTCCTGTGTCGTTTATGTTGGTCATTATGGTTCCGCATCACATTTGTATCAGCACGAGTTCTAAATCATCCTTGCTAGTTTCATCGGATAAACGTCACTGTCTCCTGTGTTAATCATCCTTACAGTCGGTAAAAGTAAACAGCCAGTTCCGTTTGCGACGAGCGAGGGAACGGACGTGCTTTTGGGCTCTCCCTGCAAAATTGCTTAGCCAGACGTGCTTAAATTATTTCTGTGTGGAAATTACCAAGTGAGCGAAGTGAAGGTGTATGAACAATTAAGCGAACCAGCGACCACCTGCTCTATCGGCTGACCGATCAAAGGTGAAAGGTTAGCGGTCAACAAGAAAACAGCGGAAAAACAGCAAGAACGAGGGAGAGAAGTAGAGAAAAGCTAAGTGATCAAGTAGTGTAGTAGTAGTAGCCTAGTATTGTAGTCCAGCAGGATCTAATATATATAAGCATAGGGTAGGAACACATAGGTGGATAAGCAGGACAGGGAAATCAGAACGGGAGATCTTGTAACAAGTGCATGTTTAGTACAAGAGGATAGGCTTCAGGTACGGTTCTTGGAAATGGAGCAGATGTGGACAGCAGGTAGAAACCCTTGCCGGACGAAAATAGAAGCGGGTCGACAAATAAGCCGTCTCAATTAAAAACCGAATTCTTGGAATAAGACCATAAATTTTAATCGCGGATAATACTATCCGACTAAGGCCAAAGTCCCAAGAAAAGTAAGGAGCACTTTTATTAAATAAATCGTAAGTAGTAGTAGTAGTAGAATAGTATAAATCTGTGATAACAAGGAGATGGGTCGATAGTTTTGTATTTCCTTTCTGTTAATTTGTTTGCAGACTAGCGTGACAATGCTTTTATTCCATTTGTAGTGAATTTAGCCTTTATGTAGGCAAAGGTTAAACAGCTCTTTCAATCGCAGTTTCAAGATATAACAAATTTTCTTAAAATTAGAACAATGCCAAGACTGCAACAAATTTATTTTGTGGTATGCTATACGCATTGTCTTTTAACTTGGCTGCAGTTCGTTTTCCAGCGTTCAGGGAGATCCCTTAAGCCCCAGAAAAGGCAGCGAAATGAATTTTTATAGTTTACCAATGTAAAACGATATATTTATATTTAGAGGTAGGTTTCGGAGATATTCAGTTTATTGCCCATGGTCAGCTTTTATTGAACATTATGTTGGTCATAATGTACAGTATATATATACCTATATATATATATATACAAATTGGAAAGCTGTTTAAAATATTTGCGTAGGTTAAGTTATGAATACCCAACAATTAATTCTTCTTATAGTGACAAGAGTTGGAAATTGTGTTAAAAGATTACGTTTCATATATTAAAATATTCCCAGAATTGGTCATAAAACAGTCATTCGTGTTAATTTATTCATTCTAGTTAAAAATGGGTTTCCCAAATTTGCAAGTTAGTTTTTTGCAGACGATCCTGATTTCCTAGACAAACAAATAATAAAATGTGCATTGTATGTTGTTGACATACATTCAATTTTGAATAATTCAATGCGTGTAACAAGCATGTCAAATTTGAATTCCAAGCGAACATCAAAACTCCATGCATAGCCTTGGATGCTAATATTATGAATTATTTTAAATGTGTGACATCAAAATTGGGATTTGATTAGTAAACACAAAGGAGAATATTATTCAGTGAAAGTTTATTTCCTTGGACATACATCAATAACTTTCCATTTTAATATACCCATATCAAATTTATAACATTCGACATTGAAGTATATATTGGCGACCAGATTTAAATATTAATTTATAGTTTCAAACATTTGAATGAATCCTAAAATATGCCAAAAAATTTGAAGTAGTGAAAATATTTATATTAATGTATTTAAAAAGATTTTTTTTGTTTGGAATCCTGGTGAGCAATGAAACGCTGTTTAGGCCAGTTGCAGAAAATTAAGGTCTTGTTATTTTCTAAATATAATAATATTTTTCCGTATACATACATATTTGTAATGCTTTTCGAAAATATTCTTATATTTCTCATATTTTTCACATTATTTTCTAGCCCGGTCAAAAATTTTGTTAGATAAATTTCAAAAAAATATTCCTTTGTACAGAATTAAAAATAATTTTAAAAAATAAAAATGTATGCACTGCCAAAAAAATATTATATGAACGATGAAAAACTGTTTTCATAACGAACAGTTTTTAATCCTGCACAAGATATGGCGTTGATTCGAATGTGTGATGAAAGTGTAATGGAAATGTTAGATAACACATAACTTTATCTATAAAATACGTTATTCAGGGTGGTCTGTTTTAGCTGGGACAACCTGTATAGTAATGCTCTAAAGACAACAAATTATTCTCTGAATATGTAAACATATTTCAATATATAAACTTTGTTATCAAGAATGGAATGTGCCTGTATATAACTTATGTTGAGACTAACTGATTACTTAGAAACTTCGCTTTTGTATGAGAAAAATTCAGGATTATTGCCTAGTTTAACCTATAAGTGTTTAAATTTCTATGAATTATGCTGTTTAATTTTCCTTAGTTTTAATCATTTAATAAAGAAATTCAGAGAGCGCAAGTACCCTCAAAAATAGATTAACGACAATCCTGGAAAAATCCTACGAAAGGACTACTAAAGTGACAGAAAATAAGCTAAAATTAGCGTTTCCTATTGTCGCTGTATCTAAGTTGAAGCGCGACCTTTCAACATGCGATTTGTTAATAGTAGACAACACATCCAAGATTGAAATAAGTTGAAAAACTATCATCCCTTAAGAAAATGTGCACAAAACGTCATGTCAAAATGTACCTAATTTTCTTAAAAGCAGAAAATATTCCAAGACTTTGCACAAATTTATTTTGTGGTATGCTATACGCATTGCCTTTTAGAGTGGCTATAGTTTGCTCTCCAGCGTTCAGGTAGACAGCCGCGAGAAATGGGACATACACAGAAGGGAATATAGTAGTTTGTCGATGTAAAAAGTTATATTAACTCCGAATTTCCCGGTTGGTTTAGGATCCCTGAAAAATCTATGGTTCCTTGAAATTATATTTTTATAAACACATTCTAATTGCCTTTTCAAGTCTATATTCCATTGTGTTTTGAAGTCCTTTTGAAGTTCGTAATCAATTATTCTATCTTCCATTTGAGTCCATGATTGTTTGTTTTATCAAGAACTTTTTTAATTTTCTGCATGGTACAGAAAAAGAAATACTTACACCGGCAAAATAGTGGAATTATATTGATTTTTTTGTTGTTGAAACGAAATCATAAGCATAGGTTTTCGAGAGTAAATAAACTGAAGGTTTTTAAACATGAATCAGCAATTAGATGGGATGACACATAACAAATTTACACATAACATTATGACAAACTGTAGTAAATTGTTGTATAAAATTCTTTAAATGAATCAGTCTTTCATCGATACAGGTTCGATCGAATACGTGTATAATCCATAATTCCTAACAACTTTTCCTAATATTTGCTACTGTATTTTCACATAAATGTGAAAGTCTGATCTTTGTTTTTTTGAGGTTTATTCTTTATTTTAAATTGTTGTACTGTAGTCAAGACTTTGGCCACTGTGCCGGATGGTGGGAAAGAGCTAGGGCTTAAGTCCTTGAATTCTTCACTAGATGGCTGTAGTCGGGCCTAGAGTACAGTACAGCGCGGTGATACGGCGGCCGAGTGGGCAACAGACCACTATCGCCCTGAGGCTGTCTAAGATCCAGAGACTGTCCTGCTTGGGAATCATTAGAGCAATGAGGACAACCCCAACGGTCGCAGTAGAAGTCCTGCTAGGGTTAACAACTCTTCCTATTTTGATAAGGAAAGATGCCATGGTGGCCCACTTCAGAATTCAGGACAGCGGATGCTGGCAAGATAAACGGATTATTGTAGGTTACGCAGCTATTTTCAAGATGGCGGAAAAAGAACTTCATTGTTCTTCTTGCAAGGTGATAGAAGCGAAGGACCGATTGAGACTGAAAAGGAAGTACGCTCTCACAAACCCTGAGAATGAACAGTGGAAAGGGAACGAGGTACATCTCTCATATCGGAGTTTACCTAGAGAACCACGGGGCACAAGAAAGTTTCTAACGTAGAAGGTATACTACGGTTTTCTAGGCGGAAGTCTATGCCATCTTGATGGTGGCCAACAAGGAAGAAGTTACATCTTTGCTCCGACAGCCAAGTGGTGCTCAAAGCCATCTGTTCACCCAGGATGAGGACAGCCCTTGTCCAGGAATGTGGAGACGCTCTTGAAGAACTCGCAAGGCTGAAAGAAGTAAAACCGGTCTGGGTACCGGGATACTGTGGAATGCCTGACAACAAGAAGGCAGATAAGCTTACCGAACGGGGAGCCGGAAAAACCTGCCTGAGACCGGAACCCTTTCTAGGTTTATCAAGGCAACAGGTCACGTCATCCCTTATCAAATGGATACACATAAGGCTGAAGGATGAGTGGAGGAGACTTACGGGTTGTAGGCAGACAAAAATCTTTGTTTGTCTCAACAGGTCACGTCATTCCTAATCAAATGGGTACACGTAAAGCCGACGGATGATTGGAGGAGACTTAGGGGTTGTAGACAGAAACAACTCTTTGCAGCCTGACCGGGGAATTATAAAGCGGTCTCGTTATTGGGTAAACGCTGGCGGAGTCTTCACCTACTGATAGGAGTTTTCACAGGCCACTGCAACCTCAGAAGACATCTAAGCCTCCTAGGTGCAGAGGACGACCCACTATGACAGGATTGCGGAGGGCAGAGAGGAACCCGCCTTCCATTTTCTAGGAGAATACGAGGTGTGAATGCGACTGAGTCAGGAAGCTTTAGCTTTAGGCGCAGCGAATCTTCACAGTGGAGAGTTGACTTCTCTCGCATGGACGGACATCCTGGCATTTATTAGAATGACAGGAAGGTTTGCTCAAAGACTGGTAGAGTAGGTAGAAGAGTGGAGAGAGATGATGGAGGGAATGCTAGAGGTTAGTAGAAAGGGTCCATAGGGGCCTACTTGCTGAGCATCTAAAGCTTTCCCATGATCTACTACATTGTCAAGACTACTTTTAGTTTATTTATTATTTAAATGACTATTATCGATTACGTTTGGGTACAGCATGAGTGCACAGCATGAGTGGTATTTCGAAGCGAACTATATATCAGTGATCACTTCTGCAAAATTTTTGGCAAGGAACGCTATTCTGGACAAGTCCTTCCAACAATTTTCTTAAAATGGACTCCTAAAGGTTTAAAACAGTTACACTCTTAACAATCTGTAGAAGTTCGTTATTTCTTTGGCATTTCTGTATTACTCTGTATTACTTATGATTTACAAACTGAGTTTCATAAAATTGTCTCAAATGAACAATGCCTGTTAACAGATAAGAAACTGTTAGTTTATAAGAGACAAGCTAGTTGTTATTACATTTTGTGAATCTAACGAGGTATTTGTTTTCCCATTTTTTCAATTTTCTAAACTGTTAGATGATCCCATCAAAAAAACGTCCAAAGAATAGGGATATAGCTAGATAACGCGAAGCAGTTAAATTGCCTCCCTTAAAAATGGTTGACGAAAACCAAAATTACAGCATGGCAACCAAATTTACTTTTTAAAATTTTTCTTTAATTTAATTAAATTGGTCAACCGGGGTTCGCGCCGAGAATTCGTATAGAACAGACGTGCTCCACGATTGCAGTAAATTTTTTGTGAAGTTTGCTCAATTTCGGTTGCGTACTAAAACAAAGCAGTTAATTAGATTATATCCGGTTAGATTAGATTAAATAGTTTCCAGTAATTGCATATAAGTTTATTTAGTGGGGTGTTTAGGGTACATACCCGCGCTTGGTGCGTGTTTTAAAACATAAATGTTCAAATTAAATAAAAGAAATTGCTGTATTGTATTTAAAAGCAAAGTTTTAGCTCGTCAGTTTGTTCAAATAATTTATAGTGGTCGCAAATTAGATCATTTAGTGGCGTTTTAGGGTAAATTCCCGCGTTTAGAGCGTGGGTTTAAAAACGGTCGAAAGAACGAAGGGCTACCTGCGCTGGAAGATCCAGACAAGAGTTGAGCTAAAAATATGACAGCGGACGTGGATCACACACCCTTGCTCGGAGCTTGAGTGGTTCTGAGAAGTGGTTGTTCGCGCCAAGCTAATATCTTTTATTTTTGTGTATTTCAATAAATTAATAGGGCAGGGAGTTTAGCGGTTTGAACGTTTATATAATTTAATTCTGCATTAGTTGAGTCATTTATTTTGTTTAGTTCGTTAGTTCATTTAGCTAAACTTAGTTTAGTTAGTTATTTCTTAAATATGAATAGGTAAGCTAGTTTAGTGGTTAAAACTTAGTTGATGCATTTATTTATCTTAGTTTTTAGTTGGCCAATACATTCATCTTGTTGTCTATTAGTAAGTCTATTATGTAATTCAGTGTAGTTTTAGCTGACTGTGTGAATAATAAATGCTAAAATGGGGATAATTAAATAATTCGTATCGTTAAATAAAGTGCGTAAAGGGAGCCCAGGCGGGGTGGCCTAGGGAAAAGAGTTCAATTTGGTAATATTTAGCTAAATCTCAGTTTATTTCTATAACTTAACAGTTAATCCAGTCATTTTGTTTGCCCGCTAGCGACGAGCAAGTGAACGGACGTGCTTTGGGCTCTCCCGGGCAGAGTGGCTTGGCGAGACGTGCTCGGGAATTATTTCTGTGTGGAAATTGCCAAGTGAATGAAGTGAGGGTGAGAGAACAGTCAGGCTAGCCTGCGACCACCTACTCTATCGGCTTACCGATCAAAGGAGGGGTTAGCGGTCAACAAGAACAGCGGGAAAAAGCAGAAAAAACGAGGGAGAGAAGTAGAGAAAAGCTAAATGATAAAGTAGTCTAGTATTGTAGTGTAGTCTGATCTAATATATATAAAAATGAATCGATTTTGATCGCATACAAGAAAATAAAATTTGACATTTGGTATTCATTGTGTGTAAATCTATTGTATTTCATCGTGAATCACACAGTTTTAAAAATTCGCGGTGTTGTGTAGTTAATAAGCAGGAAAATGGTAAATACGTCGATTTTGAAAACATGCAATTAAGTAAAATTTGATTGTGGATTTTCATTGCTTGTAAATATACTGCATTTCATCGTGAATCAGACAGTGTCCACAAATTCGCACTGTTGTAGGAAATTGTAACCTCTTAACGTAATAAATGAATTGTATTCGTTAATCTCATTTAATATAATTTTATTTATTTAGTCTCATTTATTTTATTTTATTTTAAAATTAACTTAATTAACTTAATTCAGAGACCGCAAATTAGGTAGGTCCGATAAATAACATTACGGGGTGCGGTCACGCAGAACCAGTAATGTGGAAGGTAGGAAGATACACACGGAAGACTACACAACAGGGAACCCACGGCAATTATCAAAAGCACGAAACACAATACCGGCCATAGAACAGGAAACAGTATTTACGGACAGACACAAACTGACGGTGCGGAAAATTCCAGGAGATGGAAACTGTTTATTCACCTCGATAGCAGATCAAAACACAGGGGACACAGCACCGCGGGAACAGCTCAAACAGGAAGCCTTCAACTTAAGAAAAAAAAAATACCTGCCAACCAACCTCTACAGCAAGCTTATGCCATGCAAACAGAAGAAAAGAAGATCGGAAGACCATGCTACACGTGGAATACATCATTGGAGAGGGACACACAAAACACCGGCATACCTAAAGAGACATGAGAGGACTGGGCACGAAGAAAAGAAGATATCCGAAGAGAGGTAAGAAGAGTATACGCACTGATTGAAGAATCCGATCAAGATTCGACTGAAGAAGGAAAGGATAACGAAGAAGAAGCAGTAACAGGGTGAGGAAGGGGAGAATAAAGGAGAAAGAACGAAACAAGTACCAGTGAGAAAGAAAGCGATGGACTCCAAGCCGACAACTGCAGAGGAAAAGATTGGAAAAGAGGGAAGAAGAATCGAGAGTCGACATTAAAATTAAGTGGAAAAATGCGATTTGGGGTTAATTAAGTTACAAGCTATTAGGAAACTAAGATAGATGGAAACTGTTACCTTAGAACAATAGATAGATAAGAGATACGAACAATGTGAAACTTTGATACCAAAGTTGATTAGGGTCAGATGCATAATCGCATAACGGTCCCTAGCACGTACTCAAAATCCCATTGATGCGTAGCTTACTAATTACCCGGTGTTGCAGCAGCGGTGCCTTGTGGTATACATTGCAGGCATGCTAACGCGGTGCATCACCCCACCCGATCCTACCCTTTCCCATAAAATCCTTCCCACCTACTGGCATAATCCAGGAGTGACCTTCCAGTCAGTTCCATGTCAGATGATGATGATCGGTCAACTTTGCCTACTTATGACAAGCTGTCAGTTATAAATTGTAAGTAAGATATTCTCAAATAGCGAGAAAACAGAATTTCTGCTTATTTTTTATGCATGCGGTTACAGTCGGCAATTTATATATCAGGCGCTACCAACTGGAAGACCATCGGCTGAAAAATATTTAGACGCCTGGAAACTTCTTTAAAAAATGAAGTTTTAAAATAAAAAAGACTAGTTTTTATTTTTGTAAAATTACTATTAGCTATTTCTATTGCCATTTGTACTATATTTTCTATCCCAGTTATAAAGATACTTCGTTAAGGTAGTGTATTTTTACCTTTGTGTTTGATTTAGTTCTTTCACGTTTCTTTTAATATAATCAACTCATAAGATTATCTTTAACACTACATATAATAATTATTCAACTATAAAAATTTGAGGCACATTAATTTGCGATATATTTCAAACCAGGAGCGTCGCAACGAGCACTTTAGTCCGTGCCAGCAATGTAGAACAGCGGGGCAAAGCCCTTCCTTCTAAGGCGCAAAGTTAAGGTGCAATTGTTAGAAAAATCATAGTCATAGTTGAACCATGGATCAAGCCTAACTGTGCGTTGTATAAACAGCGGTCAGTAGGTACTTGACTATGGGTTAGCTAGTCATTTCCATAAACACCAACATCGGTGGTTTAACCCATGGTCGGGCGAGACATTCTTCAATGATTCTTATTACACTTCAAATATTTGTGTGTCGGGAAAACGGCGTTTATATTTACAAGTAACAATCTTTCATAAAACTTGTAATTGAGGATCTACTAGGATTTCAAAATTAATGGCAAAGTATATGAGGTTAATCCTGAATTTGGACTAATAATGTTTCGGGGATCAAAACTGTCGTTTTCTTCTTAAAATTACAAATTAGATTAGAAATTTATAAAGTTGCGCGGAGTAATTGCAACGGGTCTACTTCATAATATATAACCTCAAAATTTTGATCGAGCATCCCTTCTTGAATATGCAACAGGTGTAGTCCAAACTATGAGTACGATCGGATTGTTCGTCAGTGTATTTCTTGGTTAATGGTTATTTTGTAGGTTGTTATAACTTTTGATGTGCTGCATTTACAAGAATAATAAAGATCAGATAACTGTAAAATATTGAATTCAATTAGTTTGTAATAAATCGTACATACTGAAAATATCAGCTTTATGGCCATGTCGAAAAATGTTCAAATATTTAATAAAGATCACTTGTGACAGGTAGTAAAATCATCTTTATCTTCTTCTTCTTCTTCTTCTCCTTCTTCTTCCTTGAGTTCTTACGAGACGTAGCGATCTTCTCTCATATGCCTGTGCTGCGCGTTTTAATGTACCACAGACATAGAAGACCTACAGCTTAACGTGGACTCCAAACCACGGGAAGTGTAAACACTTCTACTCCAGAGAAGATTTACTAGGCGGAATACCTCGTTGGTTTGCTATTGCCTTGCGCGGAATTACAAATTTGATGTTCCGGTACTAGCAATTGAACCCCATATCCATAGAAGTCTACTTACACATAGACGTAAATAAAAAACTTCAAATTAGTATAAGAGTTTTCTGTATATCTTAAAGAAGAACAATAGATAATTTAAACACTGCTTTGCCACTTAATCTTTGGAAGTCTGGTGAATCTTAGGCGAAAGTATGATTGTCAATACTAGTTGTTGGGAATTTGGCACTACCAACTTTCGTTTCTCATGTTGATCAGTGATTGACCTGACTATGCTGAACTTCGTTTGTATATCCTAGTGTTGCTAGCTGTGTAGAATGATTGCGTTTCTCAACCATGGTCATATGTTGAACCATATATCACTTAAGCCAGTGGGTTGTTGTACAACTGGCCGTTATAAATTCAACGATGTGCTGATACAGTAACTGCTTTTGATATTCTGGACATCATACTCAGCAAAAGCTTTGCAAAACCAATTACTCAAACCGTCCTTCCAGAATTAGACTCGGATCACTCACCAGTATTATTAACTTTCTTCAACACACCCATTGCTAACCTTAGAATTCCTAGATTGCCGCATTGACTGGACACATTTCCAGAAACTATCGTTCACAATTTATTATGTCCAACATCAATAAACAGTACGGTAGAAATTGGCTCAGCCATAACTACAAGTAACTCAATAATTAAAGCAGCTGTATATGCAGCCACTACTAAGCACAATAATAAAAGGGTACATCGCCCACATCCGCCCTCCAGCATCTTAAACCTAATTAAAGAAAAAAATAATAAAGCGGGTCGTGAATGGCAAAGAAACAGATATCCTGCAACAAGACGTCAACTGAACCAACTCGCTCATCAGGTGAAGTGGGAACTAGACAACTACCGAATTTCAACCTACAGTAAATGTATAGCGGAACTACAACCAAAAGACCCTACAATGTGGTCAACTATCAAGCGCATCTTAGTTAACCTCAAACTAAAGCGCCATTAAAAATCAACAATATATTTTACTGCAGCGATCAAGACAAATGTAATAACTTTGCTGAATACCTTTCCTCAGTGTTCGAAACCAGATTGAACATTAGTAATCAAAACCTTGCCGAACATATAGAAAACCATCTCGGCACTACATTCCCAAAGAAATCAAACAATATTGAACCAACAAGTCCTAGGGAACTGGCCAATTTCATCAAACAGCTTCCGGCAAAAAAGGCCCCCCGTCATGACTCCATACCAAATATCACTATTAAAAAACTGCCAAACCAAGCTCTTGCATTATTAGCAATAATATTTAATGCTGACATGCGATCGAGTTATTTCCCAATCATATGGAGACAAGCTATTGTATTACTTTTTCATAAACCCGGGAAAAGTACAAATGATCCAACCTGCTGCAGGCCCGTAAGCTTGCTATGAACTCTCTCCAAGCTGCTGGAAAAACTTATTCTGCATAGGCTTAACAAGTTTCTGAAAAGAAAAGATTGTTTTCCGCATTTCCAATTCGGGTTCAGAAAGAACTACTCCACCCATCATCAACTATTACGACTGGTTGAAACCATAGAGTAGGGTTTTGAAAATAAACAGCATAGCTTAGCAGCCTTCTTGGATTTTACCCAAGCCTTTGACAAGCTGTAGATAAAAGGCTTACTTTTCAAACTTTCGCAAGTCAAACTCTCCGACTACATTTTATTACTCATAAAATCTTTCCTATCTAATTGGACATTTGCCACCAGAATCAACTCGTGTTATTCTTCAAGATATAGCATCAAAGCAGGGGTACCCCAGGGATCAATATTGGGTACAATTTTGTTCAACTTATCTGTGAATGACATACCCACTCCGCCCAACCCGTGCTCGCAATGTTCGCGGACGACACAGCGATAGTCACTCAGGACAGGTGCATAAATTAGGCGGCACAAACCCTTCAGCTGAGGGTCAACGCTGTTGGTGGTGCAATCGTTGGAGTATCCAACTCAATCCAACAAAATGTACGACCAAAATTTTTACCCTACGGAAACCAACCATTCCCCAGAATATTATTATTAACAACTCAGTAATCGAATGGAATTCAAATGATTCATCGATAAAATATTTAGAAAATCACCTTGACAAAAGATTAAGTTGGAATCTTCATATCAACAAGAAGCTAAACCCGGCGAATGTAAAACTATATCCCTTGATTAACACAAACTCCCAACTACGTCACGAAACCTCGATGCTTCTACAAGTCAATCCTAAGACCAACCATTACTTACGGCAGCCAAATTTGGGGCTTGGCCTCAAAAACTAACTTGAAGAAACTGCAGAATCTCCAGAATAAAGTCTTCCGAATTGCCACAACGAATAACATTCTATTAACCAAATAGATCAGTGACAGGGGGCCGTTTAGGGTGACCCCAAACTTTGAATGTAATGTTATGTAGATTTTATATATGTGAAAAAAGTTATGTATAGTACCCAGTGTGCTGAGCTGACTATTGTAATAAATAAAAGAATAACTACTTTTAATAAAGACCACAGGAAATCAAGTAAGCTAATAAAATCTTATGAATATTAACAAGGCATGCAACAATTTTTCGATTATTTTATAAAACACTCCGATTACACATATTGCCTAAATTTAAGAATTCCAAATCTCTTTGAATTGGATTTTGCTACCAGGAAAAATGACCGCTAATTTGCTACCACACATTCGATTGCTGCAAGTGTTTTAGATGCGTCATCAATCCACTTAAAATTATTGGTTAACCCAGATTAGCAACTATGTCCATCACTCTGTGCAGTACACGAAAGCAGCTTCGTCATCAAAAATAATTTTGCCGCTGTCATTGCGTGTACAATCACTACTTTATATGATGTTTAGATCACCGTTAGAACCTTCTTGCTAGTCGTTTTTAGACACTTTCAATGAAGAATTAGAGAAGTTTTACTGACACACAGTTGATTGTGTAACGGAACGCCTAACCGTTTTCCGAACCCTACGAGAAAAGAAAGTGACAAGACGTGAGAGAGAACGAGGTCCCAAGAACGAGAGAATAAGGAAGAAAGAGAAGAGAAGAACAAGAACGAAAATCGAGAGAAAACGCAATCGATAGAGAGTGTGCAGAATGCACGAGAAAAAAACAGACTATAAGAATGAAAACGAGAAGGAGAACGAGGACTAGAGCATGCAAGAAAACAAATATGAGAAAGAACGAAACTGAGAGAGACAGAGAGCGAGAGAAATAGGGAGAAAGAGAGAAAAAAAGAAAGAAAGAAAGAGAAAGAAAGAGAAAGAAAGAGAGAGAAAGAGAAAGAAAGAAAGAGAGAGAAAGAGAAAGAAAGGAAGAGAGAGAAATAGAGAGAGAGAGAGGATGGTAAAGCGAAAGAAACTATGAAAAGATGTTGTTTTACTTAACTGGAACACAAAAATTCAATTATAGTTTTATGAAAATACGCGGAAAATGAGTTACAAGAGATCGAAATAAAGAAAAAGAGAGAGCGAAAGAAGAAGGACGATTGAGAAAGAAACGATAGTGGTAGAGAGCGAAAGTGGAAATGATTAAACGAAAGCAAGAAAGAAACAGAGAGATAAAACGAAAGAGAGAGAGAGAGAAAGAGAAAGAGAGAGACAAAGAGAAAGAGAGAGACAAAGAGAGAGACAAAGAGAGAGAGAGAGAGAGAGAGAGAG
>JABXWE010050987.1:0-11584 GCA_014611495.1 Limonius californicus | reverse complement strand
TATTGAAATTTTTGACCTCTTCTTTGTTTGATATCGAAAGTATCAAATCGGAATATTCGACTTTTTTCTCAAAATTTTCAAAGTTTATCTGAGAATTTAGATTTTAACCTTGAAGTTGTAAGACTTCTGTAAGAGCTTCCGGCAGGGCAGTGAACTTTCCGACGTTTTCCTATCACCTTGCCACTTTAACCCCTTAATTTTCAATTTTCATTCTTCGATATTTTGATTTTTTTCTGGGAAATTCTATCATAATCTGGAAGTTTTGATCATTTTTAAAGACTTTCCGATGTTAGTCTCGTAATTTGTGTTTGTTTCTTAACATTTCCGATTATTGCTTGGGAATTTCTGTTAACATCTTGAAATTATTATCATTTTCAAGAGCTTTCTAACTTTACTAACGAAATTGACAACATTAATATGGGAATTGCCATTTTAATCTTGAAATTATGAACTTCTTACATAAATTTTCGAAATTTTCGAGTTTATATTCGGAATTTATGACTTTTCTTCTCGAAATTGCTGACAATCTGGGAATTCCAATTTAACATTGAAATTTTTGACCTCTTCTTTGTTTAATATCGAAAGCAGCAAATCGGAATTTTCGACTTTTTTCTCAAAATTTTTGACGTTTATCTGAGAATTTAGAAAGTTATCCTTGTAATTGTAAGACTTTTGCAAGACCTTTCGGCAAAGCTTTGAACTTTCCAACGTTTTCCTAACACTTTGCCACTTTAACACCTTAATTTTCAATTTTCAATTTTTAAAATTTTGATATATATCTGGGAAATTCAATCATAATCTGGAAGTTATGATCATTTTAAAGGACTTTTCGATTTTAGTCACGTAATTTCCATCTCTAAATTCGGAATTTTCGACTTTGTTTCATGGCATTTCCGATCAATACTTGGAAGTTTCTGTTAACATCTTGAAATTATTGACATTTTCAAGGGTTTCCTAATTTTATTATATGTATATGGCCTAAGTGCATAGAGATGCTTGGAAAACCGCGTCCTAGATCTCGCTCTTTCAAAGCAAAGCAAGCAAGCAACAAAATAAGTGCCGGGTATCAAAAACTGAAAGAAAATATAAGATTTTCACGCTTCATTTTCATTTCTTTCAACACAGAAAAAACCAAAAAATCTTTCCTAAGTTAAGAACCCATAATTTTAAACTAATCCACCAATTGTAATAAACTGAGGCCTTATAGGAGGTGGTTGATTTTTCATTACACGCTGATTAATTCCGTCAGAATTCAAGTAATTTAAAACTTAATCGTAAATAACTTTAAACACTCTTTTCAATCATCTGTAACACAATCTTGCCACTTGAAAAACAAAAAGGCAGCGATTTAAAGATTCCTTTTTTAAATGTACCTTGTATATTTTTGGATATTTGGATAGTCTGTGAAATTCTTAATATGGTACTGTTTTTATTTTTTTTTCCTTATTTTTTAGCTCATCCTTAAGACACTACTGGGCGAATAGATACACGAGAAATCGATGGACGCCCATTTCTAAAGTAATCTTGAACATCCTCATGTTCATATTTGAAGCGTTTAAACCATTAAAATACACTAGTACGACTTAAGATGTTATTACCATATACCGTTTTCAACATTCCTTAAATTGCTGTTAAAGTTTATCGTAATTTATAGCAAAATTTGATATTCGCTCGTTGCTCCATGACGATTTACAGAAATCTGATATACACACTAGTGTCCTGCGCAGAACAACGACTCGCTTCACCACCCTTTCTTGAGAAAAGTGTGAACTATAATTTATATTCAATTTTAAAATTACATATTATTCTATATTAGCATTTCCGAAGTATGTAAATCTTTTTCAATAACATACAGCAATTTACCATCCCTAATTATTTAAGTTTATGGTTTATTTAATAATCCTTTCAAAATACTTCTACTTCTAAAGAGGCATTAGTTAATTCCAACTAGTAAAGTTCTTGAATTGAACGTATTTTTTTTGAAAATGTGAAACAGTTTATTTTTATGAAAAGATTATTTTCAGTCCTTCTATTTTGTTTTTTATGGCACTGTTTAAATGAATATTTAAGCATTTTCCAATGGATAAAGTACATGCATATTTTGACATGCTTAAGTACATGAGGTGGCCGTGGGCTAGAGGTTAGCGCGTTAGACTTCTAAGCTGAAGATCCTGGGTTCAATTTCCAGTACCGGAACATTTTTAACAGCCGTTCTCCCTCGCAAGGCAATGGCAAACCAGCGAGGTATTCTGCCTAGTAAATCTTCTCTGGAGTAGAAGTGTTTACACTTCCCGTGGTTCGAAGCCCACGTTAAGCTGTAGGTCCTCTATGTCTGTGGTCTTTTAAATGCGCAACACAAGCATAAGAGAGAAGATAGTTACGTCTCGTAAAAGATAAAGCACTCGAAGAAGAAGAAGTACATGTAAATCAGATTTCTAATTATGAGTAAATGTGAACGAATGGTAGTTAAAGATGAGAAAAAAATTCAATTGAAATTCTTGAAATCCGAACTGTACCATGTACGGGTTATAGTAAATGTTGGTTTAAAATTCTGTATTCTGTGGTCAATCAAATATTAAGCAGAAATCCATATTACATTAGAAGGATTACCATTGCAGAGATATTTAGGAATACAAATTAATGTTTTAAAAGCTTCTAATCTATTAGAGAATCTAACATTTGAAGGTAATAAGCTATTTTAATTTTGTGAAACCATCTGCTGTATTTCCCAATGCATTTCACTAAAGAGGGCGAACAACTAAACATTGCTTCGCATTACTTCGAAGTACCTTCACAAAAATTTGTTCGCAATGGATTCCTCGTCTCTTGTCTAATGAACAAAAATGCTTGCAAATGGGCTTATCACTGCAACACCTCACAGACTATAGGCAAAATGGCGATGACTTTCTTCTGTCAGTAGTTACTGGTGACGAAACTTGGTGCCATTACTACGAGCTATCCAGTAAGTTATCATCGATGCAGTGGAAACATTCAAGTTTACCACCACCGAAGAAGTTTAAAGCACAACGTTCTGCAGGCAAGGTGAAGTTAACATTTTTTTCGGCCATGAAGGATCCTTGTTGATGGAGCTTAAGGAACGTGATGTAAATATAAATGCAAATCTGCACAATGAAACTTTGAACAAGCTTCATCATGCAATATCACGGAAACGTCCAGGAAAACTTACGCGTGGGGTTATTTTTCTGCACAATAATGCATGGCCTCATGTTGCTAATATGGTAAAAGAAAATCTTCCCCGAATGAAATGGAGGGTTTCAGAGCATCCACTCTATAGCCCGGATATATTGCTTTGCAATTTCCATATTTTTGGACCGCTGAAAAAGTCGTTATAAGGTCGGCATTTTGAGACTGACGCAGAAGTACAGATAGCTCTGGAAGACTTCTCCAATCAGCAGCCACAAGAATTCTATGAGCAGAGTATACGTCAGTTAGTAAAACAATGGGATAGGTGCCTTAACTGTAACGGTAATTATTTGTAATTAAATTGTTGTATAATTTTTTTTATAAAGCAAAGATGGGTTTCAACTGAACACACCTCGTATAATTTAAACCTCTGCCCAGTTTTATTGATCTCCACGTCAAAGGAAAAACAATAAACGTAAATCTATGAAACATCAACCTTCCAGTTTTCTGTTTCTCGTAAAGCAAACGCAGAAGTTAATCTGTCAGGACATTAATATCATATTAAAGTGGTAGAAGATACAAGCCGAAACATTACCGCTAAAATGCTGACTGAATTCTAGATAAATCAACCGTTTGGGGTTGCGCTAAATTCGGAAAAAGAAATTCAAAATAAAGAGCAAAAGACAGCAACGTGATATATGGCCTTTTAAGAAAACCCTTGAAGTGACCTAATTCTGTAGGCCGTTGGGGTAGTTCTCGGTAAAATTGTTGAAATCTTGGTCGCGTTAAGAGGCATGAAAGTGGAATTGATTACCCAAGGGTGCTGCAGATACAATTCACGACATATACCTATTGTGTAAAAATTGCATGAGATTTTTAGAACACACCAGTGTAATACATCTTAGTATTGTAAAACATATTATCCTTGTACTCTCCCTGTAATATATTTACTAATTTGAGTAACAGTATAGCCCAAACTGCAACTTGACAAAATTATAATTCATTCCGTTCTCATGCTGGTTTTATTAAATAACTACTTTTACTTGGAAGAAAAATACATACAGTACAATCGTGATGGTGTGAACAGAACAAAACGAAAGTTGCTCATATTATCACAAATATTTATACTACTAGTGATACAAATCGGTACTTGGAAGTGTATCAATCAATTCTCTCATGTTTAATAATAAAATATGCTTTGTACCTTTATGAGTTGTACAACAAGTATTAAGAAGATCAGGATTGACCTTTTTTAATTGATCAAGTGAAATAAACAGGGGCAATGTATTTTAAAACCAATAAGCTAAATATTACTGGGATAACCTACGAAATAGAAACGCATGTAACAAAAGGAAGATAATCAGAACGCAATGCAATGCAAGGAACACGGTCAATTATAGCCAATGGAAAATAAGGAAGAGCAAGCAAGTCATATTAGAAAATCACTACCGCAAGCCGAATTTCGAACGACCAAAATAATCTAATAATAAGAAAGATATAAATCAGAACTGCAGTCAACAAGGGAATGGAAGAGTAGGTAAGGAAAAGAAAAAATAAACGGCAAAAGAGCATAAATAATGAATGAAATGAGAAACGATAATGCAAAAATGATGAATCAATTGTTGTCCCTAACAAAGAAGGCACTGACCGAAGAATGAATATTTCTTTCCTAGGAACGTCAGTTATTAACATTAATGTATGCCAAGTTGCAGTTGCTCCGTATATCCCCTAGATGGCGCGTGTCCAGGCGAATCGGGGAATGCCCATCAGATATGAAGATTTAGATGGAATTGAAATACCTCCCAACGGGTGACGTGCAGCTACGTCTCTACTGGCTCTGCGTGTATGTTAAATGATGGCGGACCAATTGGAGTTCAGACAACTGTAGGCAGAGCTGTAACAGCAGGAAGGTCATACTTCTGCGATGGACAAGGCAACGGGAAACCACTGCATTAAATTCATCATAATCATCATGGCTAACGAAACTAAGAATGCAGCCCTCTGTCCCCTGCAGACCTTGAATGGTCAGAGGGTGCTAAGAATCCCCGGGAATTATGGGAAGTAAATCAGTGGAGAAAACAAAAAGACTGGTGGTACAGTAGGTCAACACTAAAGCCAGAGAAGATAAAAACAAATAGAAATATGATCACAATAGCAATAATATGGAAAAAATGCATCTGGGAGAAGGTTGGGTATGATCCGGAAGAAACTTTTAGAGACAACTCGAGGATTTTCTTGAAGTAAATTAGAAGAACAATGACCTAGAAAAAAGAAACAATTGTGCAAGATAAAGAATAACAAAGATGAGATAATCAGTGTAAAACTTCCTCTATGTACTGAGTATTTCATCTTTTTGGTCATCTCTATCACTCCACTATTTCATCTACTCCATATATCCAGAAAAATATTAAACTACACAGAGGAGGATGATGATAACGACTGGAAATAGCCGAGTTTAATATGTAGAATATAAATGCCGAAAAAATCGAGAACGCAGTAAACTCTTAAAACGAGAAAATCCGAAAGGAGAGATAACATAGTGTTATGTTCGTTTAGTTTTGCCGCTTCATAGGAATTAAAATTCTATTTTAATTACCGTTCTCTAGTCGATTGCTAATTTACTTTTTTTTAAGATTGAGTTATGGGAGGCCACTTTCGCAAAGCCCTTGAAAGTTCCCTTTGTAGACTGGATTTGCCGATCAAAAACAATTCTTAGAAATTTTTGTTGGCAGGATGGCCGGCAGTCGCACGTGTTAAATTGTTCTAGAATTATTGCACCATATATCGCAAATGTGGTGAAATCTTTTCGGCCGATGCGTATTGACATTGCGTTTTCTCTCGAGTGGGGTCTTCGACCCGGTTGCTGCGATGCAGCGCCGAAATCAAGTGCTGCAAGAGCGGTTTGGGTTTTCGATGGCTGTCCATTGCGTGATTTTCATATCGCTGTTTTCACCATGGGGTGAACTATCGACAAGTGTCGGATTTAAAGAAACACGCTGGAATTTGTTACTCTTGGAGAGAAATTCATTGCGAATTTGCTGATCGCCTTTGGCGGATTATTATCGAACGCCTTGCTGTAACCCTTTGGATGTACCGCTGCTGCAATATACGCATTAAAGCCTTGGCCCTTAACGTTGACTCCATTCGATACAGTCTTCAGGGGCGTGCCTGCGGATTTTTCCTGCTTCTTAAGAACACCCCAAATTGTGCCTGCCTCTCTCTCTACTCCCTACCGGACAAAACAAAGGTAAAATAAATTGTCTTTGTGTTGTGAAAACTTCTTCCGAGTTCCCTTTTCAAGTTTCAAGTGCTGAACCTTTTTTTTATGCGACGTAAAGCGACCTTCAGTCGTCAGTTGTCCTTTCTTTTTGTTAACCGTAAAGTGCAATTATAAATTATAATTTTTGTGAACTCCGACGTCAATGGCTGCGAAATAAATATCGTAAGCCACTGGCGGCAAATCTCGGTACGAACGTTCCAACAAAATCTTGTATTAAACTATAAATGTGATCATTTTCAATGTAGTCTTTGTTTTGGTATTGTGTCACCTATTTCAAATAGTAGAATTATATTTGTCTTAAAATTCCCCATATCTTTTATTTTTGTTCATTTTTACTTTATTGTGTGCATGAACTTTGTAAGCTTTACATACAGGAGGAGGCACAATAAAGGTGAGTCCGATTCCCATAAGCTGCGGCCTTCCCACGAGAACCTGCAATCAGCTGTGATTGGGAAGGTGGCGCCCGCTAATTTTGACCTACCCTGTACACAACGAGGTACGATTTGCCTCCTGTACGCGGTTTCCGTGAACCATCCCTACTCCTCTGAGCTAAGCCGTAGGCCTTTTCGATCTATCCTGTTGCGGGTCGACGGAAAAGCGCGTTTGGCCCGTAACAATAGCACCTGAGATGAAAAAATGGGGAGATCAGAAAATGAGATACTACATATAGCAGTTATCAGGAAACCATGGGAAGAAATCAGAACGTACGAGAACTGGAAAAGAAATATAACATTACCACCACACTAAAAAAGAAAAACAACACAATGCTAATACGAGGCTTGCTGTTCATATTTCAGAATTAGAGAACAAAAACAAATATTTATCATCGAAAATGGCTTTATTGTTTTTCAAAATATTCTCCATAGCGAGCAATACACTTTTGCATGCATGTGAACCAATTTTCGAAGCACTTTTTCCACTCCGATTGAGGTATTTCTAAAACATGCATTTTGAACGCATCAACCGTTTCTTCAGGTGTCGAAAAACGTTGACCTAGTAATTTATTTTTGATGTTCGGGAATAAAAAGGAAGTCATTGGGTGCCAAATCTGGACTATACGGCGGATGATTCATCAAATCGACGTTTTGAATGCTCAAAAAGTCACTTGTTGGAGCCGATGTGTGAGAGCTCGCGTTGTCGTGGTGGAGAATGCTCCGTTGTCGCCGGTTGGTTTTACTTATTTCTCCGAAGACTTGTGGCAAACAAATGGTTGTGTACCATTCAGAATTAACCGTTCTTCGTGACACCAAAGGTACGGTTGAGACGGTTTTTCCGAAAAAACAGACGACCTTCGAAGTGCTTCGAGCACGAACGACTTTTGTTGGGTTTGGCTCACCTTGGAAGACCCATACAGTCGACTGCTGTTTACTTTCGGGCTCATACGTGTAGTTCTACGATTCGTCACCTGTCACGATGTCATACACATGTTTTGAAGCACCGCGATCGAATTTTTGAGCATTTCTTACGACCAATTGACACTAGCTTGCTTTTGAGCCATTGTCAAATTATGTGGGATCCAATGCGAACAAATCTTTTTTACGGCCAAATGTTCATGCAGTATTGAATGTATGCTGGTCCCACTAATGTCCAAGGATAACCTCAATCTCACGATAAGTCACATGATCTTGCCATATCAGTTCACGCACCGCATCAATGTTTTTCGGAACAACAACCGATTTTGGAGGACCTTCACGAAATTCGCCGTGGAGCGAACTACGGCCAAGATTGAATTCGGTAAACCATCGATAAACACTGGTCCTTGATGGTGCTTCATCACCAAATATCGAATTAAGTTCATCGATGCACTGTTGTTGAGTTAATCTACGTCGAAAGTTGTAAAAAATAATCGCACGCAAATATTCACGATTTAATTCCATTTTTGACCGATATGAATTTTTCAAGTTACGGTAAACAACACAGATAACGCTCGTACGTCGAAACGTTTTGAGTACGTATACTGTTAAAAATGTCAAACTTTACGATAGAGACGTCAGTTGCCAGATGGCAGCACTAGAGTTGCCCAATCCCGAAATATAGAAGGCAACCATAGTATTGCCTATAAAAATTCGTTTTAGTTATAACTAAAGCTTATACAAAAATAATAGAAAATAAATTAAGCCAGTTGAGAACGAGTGGAGAAACAAACAGCAGTCATATCAAACATACAAACACAAATTCATAAGAAAACATTAAAGAATGTAATATCAAATAGCAATAGAATAAATTAATTAAGAAAGAAACTGAAAATATCACAACTAACATGGTTATATACGTGTTATAAACCCAATACAATAAAAAGAAAAGTTCGGAAAACTTCGGAACATTTTAGAGAAAAACATAACGCAGCTGTCGAACCAAGGAAAAATAACAGCGACAGTAATGAAAGAAGTGGCACGAAACCACAAAAAGTGGATGGAATCATTACAATTCTGACATTAAACTGGATAAAAGGTGTATCGAGAAGAGCAGATCGAAATTAATGGTCAATAATATTGTATACCCAAACGAACGGTTGCAATAAATAGATTTCCCCAGAAACAATGTAACTGTTTACTATTTCAAAAGATATGTAACCACAGCCTCATTCGGAACAAGTTCAATCACTAAAAAGTTAATTTCTATCGAATTTGTTATTGATTGACACCTTCCATGTTATGCAACAGGAAACAGGAAGTGAAAATTATCATCTCTATGTTCCTTAACATACATTTAGGTGATTGTTAACCACCTGTTCTTTACAAATATAAAAATAGGAGTGTTTCTAATTTAGTCCACACCCAATGTAACCAGGGGACTTCAGTGACTATATATTAACCTATTTATTGTTCACATTAACGACAGGTACAAAAATTTTACTAATAACACTATACAAAATTCACATTACTGCACCGTTTACGTAAATTAGCCTCGACGTAATTATATTATATTTGTAAATTCAAATATATTGTATCGGTTTTATAATTTAATGCATTCCCTTTGAAGTGGCGGTAAACGAATCTTACTTGTTATTTAATAGTCTGAACACAACCAACTCCCGTGCTAGCGTCAGAAATCCTTGTTCAATTAATTTTGTTCCCAACAATTGTCTCCCCTAAATTCTGTGTAGCAAAGTAATGCAATTCATTACATCTTGTGCGTCCAACCCATTTGCTTCCATCTAGCTAAAGCCAAACTCGTTGGTAATTGATGAGTATCCGGATATAAGTTTACAAAACAAACATTTGTAATCGTAGTATGTACACATTAATTTCCCAGCTTAAAACGACTTCAGCTTCCGGATATAACGAGGAAAATATTATAATGTTACATGTCGGCTTGTTTTGCTTGAAAATATTGCTCTTGAACGCTATAAATTGCATTAGTCTTCAAATTTAAACCAAAGAAAACAAAAACTGTGTTGTCAACTGGTAAAGTGATTTGATTCTCATGGGTGCTCTTTGCTAATTTGCTTACAGAACATTATACAGTTAATACAGACTATTATTGGACAACTTTACGCGATAAAGTTAAGCAGGCAAACAGGAACAAACGGAAGAGAAGACAAAGTTCTGTTTGCTTTCTCCAAGACAATGTTCGCCCTTATACTGGGGAAAGAACGATTGAAACCATAAACAAACTTTAGTAGGACCTTCTTTTTATATATTAGACCCACTAAATGAAATTTTTAGCCAGGAAAAATTTTCTGTCGCATAGCGACGTTATTGAAGAGTAGATACGCATACAACCCAGAGACTTCTACCAGGAAGGTATTAGAAAACTACTAGATTGGCAGCGCAAGTGCGTCCTTAGGCAGGGGGACTACATAAAGTGACATATTTTTCATAGTTGTAATATTATAATACCCTTTTTTTAACTAAATTCCTGTTTAAATTTGAATAAACCTTTACATTTCCCTTTTCGTTTATTTTCTTACTTTCATCAGTCCTTATACTATATAATATTTACCTTCAAACACTCTGTAATTGCTTGTAGGTGATCCTTTACTTTTTAGTAAACAAGGGTTGTAACTGAGAAAAGGCAAAAAAATAAATAGTGAGTAGAAATTCCACCTTCCTTCTTTATTAATATCGGCCAATATGAATATAAAAGACTGTTCATGCCTGTATTTGTATTCCAAATTACTCTTTCACTTCATTAAAGACCCTACCCTTAATTAAGACATCGTTAGTATCTTGCTTATTACGCGGTGTTAATTGGCTGCGTTATTGAGTTCATGCAGATAATTATAAGAATTATAAATTTAAAAAAATACCTAGAAAAAACCGATACCCTGTTTACCAATTCACCAACATCGAAATAACAAGTTTGTTTATCATTTTGTGATTTTTGCAAAAATCTTCATACAAGGATGGTTCATCAACTATTGCTCATAACATAGAAGGCATTGACCGACGAATGAATATTTTTTTCTAGAAACGTCAATTATTGACATTAATATACGCCAAATTGCTCCTCTTGTTCATAAAAGTTATACATTTAATATTACTGTAGTCCTGGTGATTTTGTTGAAGTGGTAAATTCGAGACCAGGGCTGTGATAAGACACCTTCTTAAGAATGGTTCATCACCGCAAGAAGTATATAATGACATGTCCGGAGTGCTGAGTGATTCTACCCCGTCATACCAAGTAATTAAGAATCAGTGCCGGAATTTCAAATTAGAAAGAAAGTCGTGTCAACATGCTCAAGGTGCTAGACCACCCAAAACTGCTGTCACTCAAGAAAACCTTGATTTGGTCCATGTTATGGTACTGAGTGATCAGGTAATTACGGTCAAATATACTACTCAGATATTGGGTATGATGGTATGATGGATTTCGAAAATTTCGAAAAAGCGGCGTTCTGTTCCACCAACATGACGCTTACGCTCACAAGAGCTGTATTTTTATGGCTGCTATCCACAATGCTGAATCTGAACAACCCCCACATTCTCCAGATTTGCCCCCCAGTAATATAAAATAGAAATAGTCACAAAATTGGTCACAACAACAAGCATAATTGCCTACATGGAAGGATATATACAGATCGTCTCTGTTTTTTTGGAAACATAGGAAATACATGAGTGCAACAAGGAGGTGGGATAAAAGATAGAGAAATGATATATAGGGTTTGGGGAAGGGAAAATAAGTATCCATGGACACCAACAAATAGTATGCCTTGAC
>JABXWE010050986.1:0-12186 GCA_014611495.1 Limonius californicus | reverse complement strand
TATTCAACAGAAAACCCACGAAAAAGCAGATCAGCAGGGTCTATGATTCATGCCTAGTTTCTCTGTATTTCGAATCAAGAACTAAAAAAACTAGTAACTTCCAGGGGAAAGTTGAAAATTCGCTATCAAAAGCAAGGGCTGTCCAACAATTTTAGTTAATATAATAGAAATTTTGTTGCAAAGAATAGGAAGCAAAAATATTCAACAGAAAACCCACGAAAAAGCAGATCAACAGGGTCTATGATTCATGCCTAGTTTCTCTGTATTTCGATTCAAGAACTAAAAAACTAGTAACTTCCAGGGGAAAGTTGAAAATTCGCTATCAAAAGTAAGGGCTGGCCAACAATTTTAATTAATATCCAATAGAAATTTTGTTGCAAAGAATAGGGAGCAAAAATAACCAACAGAAAACGCACAAAAAAGCAGATCAACAGGGTCTATAATTCATGCCTGGATTCTCTGTATTTCGAATCGAGAACTAGAAAAACTGGTAAATTCCAGGGGAAAGTTAAAAACTCGCTATCAAAAGCAAAGGTTGGGTAACAATTTTAATTCATATCCAATAGAAATGTTGTTACAAAGAATAGGGAAAAAAAAATATTCAACAGAAACCCACAAAAACGCAGATCGACAGGGTCTATGATTCATGCCTGGTTTCTCTGTATTTAGAATCGAGAACTAAAAAACGGGTAAATTCCAGGGGAAAGTTTAAAATTCGCTATCAAAAGCAATCAATTTTAATTAATATCCAATAGAAATTTTATTATACAGAATAGGGGACAAAAATATCCTACAGAAAACCCACAAAAAATCAGATAAACATGGTTTATGATTCGTGTCTGGTTTCTCTGTATTTCGAACCAAGAACCAGAAAACTAGTTAATTCCATGCGAAAGTTGAAAATTCGTTATTAAACGCAATCAATTTTAATTAATATCCAATAGAAATTTTATTACAAAGAATAGGGAACCTAAATATCCTACAGAAAACCCACAAAAAATCAGATCAACATGATCTATGATTCATGCCTGGTTTCTCTGTATTTCGAACCAAGAACCAGAAAATCTAGTAAATTCCACGGGAAAGTTGAAAATTCGTTATCAGAAGCAACCAATGTTAATTAATATCCAATAGAAATTTTATTATACAGAATAGGGGACAAAAATATCCTACAGAAAACCCACAAAAAATCAGATAAACATGGTTTATGATTCGTGTCTGGTTTCTCTGTATTTCGAACCAAGAACCAGAAAACTAGTTAATTCCATGCGAAAGTTGAAAATTCGTTATTAAACGCAATCAATTTTAATTAATATCCAATAGAAATTTTATTACAAAGAATAGGGAACCTAAATATCCTACAGAAAACCCACAAAAAATCAGATCAACATGATCTATGATTCATGCCTGGTTTCTCTGTATTTCGAACCAAGAACCAGAAAATCTAGTAAATTCCACGGGAAAGTTGAAAATTCGTTATCAGAAGCAACCAATGTTAATTAATATCCAATAGAAATTTTATTACGAAGAATAGGGAACAAAAATATCCAACACAAAAACCCACTGAAAATAAGATCAACAGGGCCTATGATTCATGCCTGGTTTCTCTGTTTTTCGAATCAAAAACTAGAAAAACTAGTAAATTACATGGAAAAGTTGAAAATTCGCTATCAAAAGCAATCAATTTTAATTAATATCCAATAGAAATTTTATTACATAGAATAGGGAACCAAAATATCCAACAGAAAACCTACAAAAAATCAGATCAACAGGGTCTATGATTCATGCCTGGTTTCTCTGTATTTCAAGCCAAGAACTAGAAAAACTGGTAACTACCATGGAAAAAGCTGAAGTTCGTTATCGAAAGCAAGGCTTGACCAAACAAATATTAAAATTAATTTAAATAATATCTAATAGAGAATTCAGAAAAGAAATGAGGAATAATAGAGTCTAGAAATTCAGCAAAATTCCCTGTGAAAAATTAAAAAATCGTTATCAAAAAACAAAGACTGGCTAAAATACTAAGATTAGTTTAATTTCTAATAATTGTCATTTTTTACTTAATTAGCATTGCATTGCATTATCTTTATAAACTTGAATTTGTTTTGCATTTCTATATAACCAAAATTTCTGTCAATTTTTGTTGTTATATTGTAGTAATTAAGTACCTGTTCGATAAAGGAACGCACGACTTCTTCAGCTCACTTGAATATATAATATTAATTAATAATTTTACTTACTTTTAATTAATTATCACTATGTTACACTAATTACACAAATGTTTAAGTACTTTATTTTCTTATTAAAGACGCATTCATTATTTTAAGCATGATATAAATTTTTAGTTTTTGTATAGTACTGCACATTATAACAAATGTTTAATCGCTTCAATTAAATTACACTCAATGTTCGGATTTTCTTCAACGTTCTCCTTGAACTTGACACAGACATCTTCTTGCTTCTTCAAGGACTCTTGGAGATATACTATCACTATTACTAGTGAGCATGGGGATTTACTCATTTCTCATACAACTTTTTAGTTGTGTTTAGTGTTTCGAACAGTGAATGTAGGTATATATTTTCCGCATGGCTTCTTCAGGTGCCGCTACATATCGATTGAAGCACCTGCATACGTAAGATAACGGAACTCCTTACTGTAAAACAATTAAATATTCAGATTCCTCAAGTTTCGATTGCTTGACATTTCGGTATGTTCCATTGGAGCTCGTAAGTGTAACGGCAGACTAACGTGAAGGTATTTCAAGTTAGCTTACTGTAGGTCAGTAAGAAGATGGCATCTGGGTCTGCCGATTGGAAGAACAAGGATGGGCATGGCATCAGTGGAAGTTACAAAACCTAATACTTTTTCGAATTCCTTTCAATGTAATTTAGTTGTACGTGTAGCTTTGCACGTAACAAATGGCTAAATTTCCGTTTTGCCACTTAGTCACACCACAAGAAAGGAATTGCTCCGGATTTGTCCCCAATTTTACACCGGTATCGCCTTCAGTGAATCATTCAGACGTAAATTCGAATTCTGAAAAGTGAAAATTGTTGATGAAATGAATTTGTGGGATGTTATGCGATGAGTAAAGGAGCACTTAAATTATTATAAAAAATAGTAACTGAATGAGTTGTTTTCCTGTTTTCCAGCAAGAAGAAAAAATCGCTACCAGATATCTTAATTTGTGATTATTATCGATAATATTTAATTAATGTATCTATTTACTAATCTAAACAATAGCAAGATCAATCTTTGAAACAGGAAGGAAAAAGCTAGTAGCTAGCTGTAGGCGAGGTCCAAACAAATGTCAGCGAAGAGCCAATTTATTTAAAAATAAAATGTTCAATCTACGAGTAGATTAGCTAAATCCATTTTATTTTAGGAGATGAATACAGAGTGTGTTTAAAAATTACACCGACAAACTTAGGGAGTCCCTTCTGTAGGCTATTTTAGATACAAATATTTCAATGGATGAAGGTCCAATATCATATTGCATTAACGTTGTGATATTTCCTACATATATCTAGGGGTAACAACCTGGGGAACATTCAGAACGACAAACACAGAGAGCAATTGCTTCCTATTTTTCTGAACACGCAGGGTCTAAAACCGGACGTGATCATGTGGATATACTGTTTGGTGATACGACCTCTAATCATATATGCAGAACTTCTATGGTAACCACCTTAGTTAGTGCAAACACATGCTTCGCGAACTCTAACGACTTACTTGTCTAGTGACCGCGGAAATGCGAACGGCGCCAACAACGACTCTGGAGGCTCTTCTTGGGTTTGTGTCCCTTCGTCTAATAGTTAAGGCTAAGGCTAGACGGACATCCTATAGGCATAAATGTGGAGGGCAGTGGTCAACCGCAGAAAGAACATTGGTGCATACGAAGGTCCTGTCAGATTTGGCAGAGGCTCACCCTCAACATGAGGAGCGATGGTAGGGTCCACTTATTTTCCTTCGACGTGCAGTGTAGAACTGTCTTCTCGTCTAGAAAAGACTGGAATGCCCGCAGTTACTACCTCCTCAGCCAAGACAGAGGATGCGGGCGTTAATAGCGAATCGCCGAGAGTGACGCTCGTCCTCACTGGCCAGATACGCCCCAGTATTCCAGGCCGAGGTGTTTGTCATCCTGGTTTGTGCTTATAAAAACATAGACAAAAGTTTTACTAATAAACATATGCATATCTGTTTTGACACTCTTGCCTCGCTCCTAGTCCTGAAATCCTGGTTTCGCAGCTGGTATCTGAAAGCCGATCGGCGTTGAGGAGACTCTGCACCCAAAACTCGATAGAATTGTGGGGGTACAAGGCCACAGTCACATTGATAGTAACGAAGAGACTAGCCAGTTAGCCAGATGGGAATCCAATGGGTACCCGTCTAGTACAGAACCAATTCTCGGGATACCGTATTACAAGGTAAACCTAGAAACGAAGGAAGGAGTTTTGACCCAATTCTTTCATGAATGAGCCAACGCAAGACAAACTCCTTGTTGGAGAGATATCACTGCCAAGTAGTCCAAGTAGTTTGTCAAATCCAGCAAGAAGCAAATAAAGACCTCTAACGGGACACTGCCACCTTAACAAGCACCTGCACATAATCGGTATCACGACCTATCCGTTTTGTAAGTTATACAGGAAAGATGAGGAATTTGTCAAGAACATATTATGACACTGTGTCAAATTTGTTACCCTGCAATACAAACACTTTGACTCAGCAGGATATACAGCTGATCCCTACAGGCCGAGTGCTAACCTTTACAGTTGACACTAGCCTGTTGAAAGACGTGATCCAAACGGCATAATTACTGCCTAAAGGACAATGCTTGAGAGACCAACAGTAAATATTGTATCTTTCGTTGAAGTAATGAAGTGCTAAAGTTGACCTTATGGGGGACTAGCGTATAAAATCTAGTTTAAAATTACCATTATCAAAGGTTGCAGCGCTTCTGCATTTCATTTCACCCAGTTCCTGGGTAAACAAACATCGGATGCGATCAGAACTCACTGGCGGCGACAAGCAGGTGACATGCAACCAATAATAAAATACAGACCCACTGATCTGTCGATAAACATTGCCTGAATTGAGATTCAAACTGGATACGCTAGCTTATCTGCTGGCTAGCGGCTGTGGACACGCGTAGTCATAGATTAATTACTACAATTGCGCATACCTTGTGGCATCAATCCTCCAGAGGGAACTCTGCAAGTGGATTATGTCCACTGCCCAGCTGGACACTCTGCTATTCACAGGGAGCCACAGGGGGACATTCCTCCTCAGCCCCACATGCGAAGGGGAGAGTATAATCAGTGAGCTTTCCCCCACGTAAAAGTCAGTCATTGCTATCCTGGCATTGATTTAACATTCATAGTAATAATAATAATAATGTGAACTAGGTACCTTCATGAGACCATCTCCGCCAGCTAACTACCTCCCTCAATCTTTGCTAGGGATTGAATGCTTAAACATGCCACACACGTAATCTACTCATATAGCTTCTTATATTCACTACGTTACTGTTTTCAACAACTACTTACGTAGGTACACCAATCTTGTGTACTAGCAATAATATATATAGGGAATTTTTCTTTTTAGTATACATAGCCTATGTATACTTTTAAAAATAACGCCTCAATTTCGCCTATTGTGTATGCAACCAACTATATCGACAACTAAAAATCACAAATAAACGTCACTATAGTTGTGAATTATTTGAGTATGAAGGTTATGTTGATGCAGTGTTTATGTTAAATAAGTATTTCACCTTGTAGGTATATAGGACGCAGATGATAATTTATTTATTAAATATAAAAATCGACAGGATGATGTTCCCGTAAGGTCCGTGCACTTTATATTTATTTTGTACAAAACACATACATAACCGGCAGAATGGTGTAATGGTCAGCATACCTGCCTTCCAAGCAGTTGATCCGAGTTCAATTCCCGGCGATGGCAAACTTTTTTTAATTATGATTATTCAACGTAGCATAAAATATTTCATTTAATTTTTTCTGTTAAAACGTGATTACTTTCAGTTTTTATTCTATGGGAATTTATTACGCATCCCTCTGATTTAAATTTTCTAACAATTGTTTGACACTAAATAAAGATAAATTTTATTCTTTAGCATTGAATTAATTTGATTGCTGTGGTCACAGCATGCTTGAGTTGTCTGTATAGTTGGTTGCCTACACAATAGGCGAAATTGACGCGTTTTTTTATAAAGTATACATAGGCTATGCATGCTAAAAAGAAAAATTGCCTGTATAAAAATGTAAATATCAGGACAAATTACGCCGCCAAACCATCAGAACTTTCAGCACTAATGATATTATTTTTCGTTTTCAGGAGGATGTTGTGGTTCAACAAAACGAGTTACCATCGTAGGAGGTTGGGCATGGGCCTGGTGGTTGGTCACGGACGTTCAACGGTTGTCGTTGGAAGTCATGACCTTGAACCCCCAGTGCGACAGTGTGGAAACGGCGCAGGGTGTGCCTCTAACTGTAACTGGTGTAGCCCAGTGCAAGATAATGAAAGCTGAAGAACTGTTACACACGGCATCCGAACAGTTCTTGGGAAAATCGGTCAAGGAAATCAAACTGACCATTCTGCAAACTCGCGAAGGTCATCTCCGTGCCATCCTAGGTAAGTCATCAACCACAATAGTTAAGCTTGTGATTTTTGCATTATTAGAAGAGTTGTAGCTCTACACACCAAAAAAGTGTAACTCTTTGTCACAACTTGCTATTAGCCTATCAAGAAATATGTATACAGGGTGGTCCAACTGTAGAGAAAGGAAGAATCCGCGTTTGTGATGAATATATTTAAATATTTTATGATGAAATCTTATACAGAACCATAATCTCCACATTAAAAATATGTTTGATTTTACAGGGTGCTTCGTAAAAAAATAACAAGTCAAAAGTATATTTTTTAAATGGAAATCCATGTATATTTTTATTTTATTAAATGGCTTATCAATAGACAATTAACATTATGGATGTCTAAATTCAATAGTCTCTATGATATTCAAAACAGTTAAAGAAATGCGTTGCTGTGTTTTCTTGTAATGAATAATAAACGGTTAGTTCTATTATACTTTAAAATGTATTGGCTCTTAACCTTTAAAACCAGTTGGTCACATAAAACATGATCTAACATATAATACATGGTGATCGTAAAATGTATTGTTGCTCAAGTATTTTAAAAGGAACACCCGTATATTATTTTAATATTTGTAAATTCGTTAAATTAGCTTCCATTTAACTGAGTGTCTAACAATGGTACAGTAATTTATTCTAATGAAAGTTTCCAAATTTGAATGTAAAGTATGCTTCCAACAATCGGTTCAAATGTATTTTACAACGTTCCCAAGTTTACAGGTACTTTACAAAAATTTGTAACCTTCGCTAAACCAATATATTTGTCATACTGTTAGTACGTTATACAGATAAAGGTTCTTAAGATTGTAAATATCGCAGAATTCTATTTTATAAGACTGAAAGATTACATAATGGTAGCCAACTTTACTAAGTTTATCAAATTCTGTAAAATAAACACCCTGTACAATAAAATGAAATTTTTTGATATTTCCAACATCAGCAACATTTTTATCCCAACTATTACAAAATAAGTTTTTTTAATTTCTCCAGCAAGGTCAACACGATTTTCTTGGATAGACTTGTAAACGATAATTTCATAAAATATCGAAACTTGGCAACACTGCAAAATATACCTAGTACAATCAATTTTTGAAGTTTTCCTTAGAGAAATTTTATTAGGGATATTGCAATACATATTTTAATACAAATAAAATGATTTAACATATGAAGCACACGTGTGGATAATTATGTACAAAACATTAATAAGTGGTTCATCAAAATTTCAAAATTTTTGCATTATTAGAAGGGTACTAATTATATTATATAATTTAGATATTTTGTACCTTATATCAAATTAAATCTACTTTAATAGACTTTTGAAGAGAAATAATATAGGGTGTTCCAAAAAAATTATTTAATATCACATTTTGCAAAAAGCAACCACTCTGTATAGTACGTTGAATTGTCTATTAAATAACTTAGAGACAAAGGTTCAATAATTTTTTTCGACGAATTAGTACCGGTTACACACATGCATTACCCTCTACAAAGGGCCGGCCGCGACAGGGGTCAGTGGGTTCCGCATCGGAACCCTCAGCCCCTCTTCAGCCAGTAACGGGAATGTAAGGACCAGGAAATATGAATAATGGAATTTCGTGGATTATACTGGAATTATCCAGGAAACCCACGAAAAATCTGAGTTACGACGGACTTTCCGGGGATTGGAACCCTAGACCTCCGGAATGAATGATAAACGCTCTATCACTGAACCACCTTCCTCGATATGCTTTAGGAGAGAGCACTGCAACAAATTTCGTATAATATTCATCGAAACAAGTGAATAACACAGAAACTATTGAATTTTAAACTTCACAATCAATATGTTAATTTTCGATTTATAAGTAGGTAATTCAAACATATAAAAATATACAGGGGGTTTTGTTTAAAAATAAGTTTCGATTAGTCTTTTTTACGTATTATCCTGTAGAATCTAGAAAAGTTTTAAAATATGCAGCTTATGATTGTATATAATTTTACTTTGGAGACTTTCATCAATAAAACACAAACATTCGTTCTCGCATTGTTAGACCACCCTATATACAGTGTGTTCTAGATTGAGTAGGCTACCACGGATATCTTTCTTATTATTAAAGATACAGATTTGTTTGGATTTGGGCAAAGTGGTGCAGCTTTTAGTGCTGATTTAGATCCGCTGAGAAAATTTTATAATTCTCAAAAAAACGGAAAACCGCTATTTTCATATTGTATATACTATACCAATTCGCTGATGTATAGTTGGTTGCTCTACAGAGGCAAGCGATTATAAATTTAATAATATTATTATAAAGATCGGATGCTATGCAAAATCTATATTCTGCAATACTGTATTACATTAATGTTAATTGACGGGCGCTAACTTTAATTTAAGAATTTTTCACATCTAAGCTATATACTGCAACTACGAAAAGCTGGGTTTTAAGATTATATTACTGTATTTACTAATAATGATACTATCTTGCAGGAATTATGTTGGATTTAACCTATTTCGGGTTAGATTATTTCTTTTGCCATTCATTCATACCCCTCCCCCGGAACCGCTTTCGCATTACTACAAGGGGGTTCAGGCGTCCCTTACATAGTAAACATTCATGCACTCTAAACTTAACTAAGTGAAATACGGTGGTCTCAGCCGAGGTTTGACCCGACGGCCGATCGGCAGCATTTCATGTGACCTCGACTGATACTGCGTATTCGCACTGCTCCACCGGGGTCCCTGGGTTAGATTATTTAGAAAATATCTTTGTTTCCAACCCCCATTCATGTAGAGATATTTTACATAATGAATTAAGCTTTTTTGATATACAAATAAAATGGTCAAGATTTTTATTCAAGTATCAAAATTATTGCAGGGCGACTTAAAAATTATCCCTTTAGATTATGTATTATTCGCTATTTGAAGAAATTCTCTCTTGTATTTTTATTTAAATATCGTATATTATTTTATTATGCAAATAAAATAATCTTATGTTGGATTGCACAAAATTTTACGGATTGTTATTTATTAGATTTGATATTATAGTTTGAAGTACAAATACAAATAATTCGCTGTCTAATAAAGTATTAACATTAAATTTTCTCGGCAAATTGTCAACATTAAGGTTTGTGTAATCTCAGATTAATTTAGTTGCATATACTGTATATTTAACTTTATAGGAGCATAATTTTCACAATAATTTGACTACAGTAATTGAGAACATATATAGGGTTGCTCATTAGTGGTCAAAGTCCAGTATTATCATTATTAACATTATTTGGAAGTTCTTCTTTTTTTTAGCGATGTAGTGTCAAAGGGCGCACAATTTAAAAGTATTGTTAAATACACAGGGTGATTCGCTACGGCAGAGCATCTTCAAGATACCATTTTATAAATTGAACACCCTGTATATTTTAACATGTTTTAATTCAAATTATCAAAATTATCAAATTAAAATTGTCTTTTCAAAAAAAATTTTTACGTTTTATAAATAAACTTAACAACGCCTCATCCAAAATTAAAATCCATGATATGGTTGGAAAGACAATTTGCGCTGAATTCAAAAATATACAAGATAATAGATATATATATATATATATTATTTATAAAACAATACCTAGAAGTGCTCCGCCGTAGCGACTCACCCTTTATATTTAAAAGTATCTTTAAAATCTGTTCATTTTGGCACTACACCACTTGAAGCAGAAAAAACTTCATTTTAATAATGCCAATATTGGACTTTGGCGCTCTAATGAGCAACCCTGTATAGGCTAGCTATAATTACAGTTTTTCCAACAATTACTGTGATGGCTCATAAGTCTTTCCTTTTTATTTTCCTTGAAAACTGATTTTAAATACTCCTATACCGGGTGCAGAGCACGCTTGGCATCATTGTTGAACTATACGAACGTTAAAGTAAACGTAGAACTAGCAACTTTACTTTAATAGATCAGCACAACAACTAGTTATTGTCAACAGTGTATGATGTTTAGTAAATCTAACAATAAGAGTGGCTAGAAATAATTTATATTTTAAAGCCGATGCAGTTCGTGTCCCTCAATACAATTGAATTACAGTATAAATGCGTAAAAAACACGTTTTTAATTAGATTTTTGCTTACCATAGTTGTTTGCTATAATAACAGTTTCAACATGTAAAAAACAGTATGTAAGATTGTTGTTTACTATAGTTGCTCGATTTCAGACACGGCATTCACTATGGTCTCCTGCAACTTCTCAATTGTGTGTAGACGATTTGCATAAGCAACATTTTTAAATGTACAAACATAAAGTCACAGAGAGGTGTTAAGTATGGCGATCGTGGTGACCAACTATCTGTGTTTATAATTCTGTCATCAAGAATTGCACCAGTTACATCAGCTGTTTGATTAACTTGGTGGAAGAACCCAAGTGGAAGTTCATTTTTGTAGAGTTCATACACAAACAAATAATTGCTAGTAATTGTTGGCACTGATCTTCTCATTGAATAAAATTGCTCCTGTTATTCTTCTTCTCCATATCGTAATCGAAATACCAATAATAAGGGGATGTAATGAAATCTTCTAATATGGATAAGGATTTTCCATACGATAGTTTTGGGAGTTTACGTAGTCACAAAAATGAAACCATGTTTAATCACTGAAAAATGTCACAGCTAAAATGTCATCATGATTGGGGTTTTCATTAAAACATGTACAGTATTGTCGACGATTTTCAAAATCTGCTGGCAACAACTCTTGAACGAGTGACATTTTGTACGGGTACAGTACCTTTTTAAAAACCTTCTGAGGTGAATCGTATGAAAAAGGTACCCCCCAAAACAGTATTTATTAATAAAACTAAATAAAACAGGTGTTTGCGAGGATTGGTTGCAACCTGCAGCTTCCACTAACTGTTCCTTGTTTGCGAGAAGCCATTGACGATGAATGCTTAACATGGCTAACCCATTTGACCTATTTTCATCAATAGTGCTTGTAAGCCATGTTTTAATTCGGCGAAGGGAGCTGAATGAACGCTCTATAATGCTTGCTGTGCAGGGCTGTGAAAGTAAAATCAGTAGCGCCTTTCTAATGGTATCGATGGTATCTGACGCTTCTTTTACCTCGTTCCACATTTTGAACTTTCGAGTCGCCTTCAGTAAGCTAACCATGGTGGATATGTATTCAGCCACCGGTGATTGAATTTCCTCTTGAGGTGTTTGGCATCTGCAGCAAAATCGTAGTTCCTCGAAGGTATCCAGCCATTTTCCAGATGATGTTTTTCCTTATCAACCGGCATACTGGTCGCCAAGCCGACGATATTTCCAATATCATCATCATGACAACCGTCGTCTTCAGTTTTACTTTCACTGTCTGGCACCGTGGTTTGAACCATAGAAGAACGCCTCGCAGTCGCAGTGTCTGAAGCAGAAGGTGGTTGTACTTCCTCACCGCTGCTGCTACTTTCCGTTCGTTTTAAATTCACTACAAAAAATAAAATATAACTTTTACTAATTGTTGGTGTGGACGCGGCATAATACATGCAAACGTAAACATTAAAAAT
>JABXWE010050985.1:0-12952 GCA_014611495.1 Limonius californicus | reverse complement strand
TATTAGGAAGTACATGCCTAATGCCTGTGCACAGGTTGGGGGTGTCTAATTCAGACGAAAATACATTCGCCGTCTCTATATTTCAATAATAACGAAAAGAAAATAGAATCCTTGGAAAATCCCAAAAACATCGTTGAACCAGCTCCTCTAAGCTCTAAGCCTGTTCCTTTCCCCACGTATAGAAGATTTGCTAATAAACTATTGTTTATAAATGTGTGTTTTTGTTGACATTAAGTTGGTAGTAATTGCATGTACATTAGTAGCGTCTCGTAAAAAAAAGTAACTTAAAAAATAACGAGTTACTTTATGGTAACTTAGTAACTTATTCAAGTTACTTTTACAATTCTGTAACTTAGTAACTTACTTAGTTACTTTTTTGCCGAGTAACTGACTAACTTACTTAGTTACTTTCATAGAGTAACTTACCCAACACTGGGATTAAGCATATAAATACAAGAGGCCTTCAAGAGTTTGTATTCATCTATGAGTAGCAATTCACTGCCCATAGATGGCGCAGAATAAGATGTAACAGCGCCCTGGTATTAGCTACGTAACCTATCTTGGGACTGCTTTTCTACAGTGATAAAGGTAGGAAATACCACACTCTAGTAATCCCTTCAATACCCATCTCTTTAGTGTTCAAGAAACGAAATTAAGAATCTAGGATAAGATCAGTAAGTTTCTCTTCACGTCCCGCTTGATATAATTCCTATGAGATGTATTGGGACGAGGTGTTCCTTGTCCTTGAACAAAATAGATCTTTAACTAGATTCATTATTCTATATAGAAACTATAGTAATATTTATCCAATGTATCTATATCTAAATTCTCAATTACACATTTGACCAGTACTCTCTAGGATTAAGCATATAATTACAATAGGCCTTCAAGAGTTTGCATTCATCTATGAGTAACAATTAACTGTCCATATATGGCGTAGAATAAGAAGTAACAGCGTCCTGGTTTTAGCTACGTAACCTATCGTCGGACTTCCTTTCGACAGTAATGACGGTAGGAAATACCACACTCTAGCAATCCCTTCAATACGCATCTATTTCCTGTTCCAGAAACGAAATTAAGAATCTAGGATAAGCTCAGTAAGTCCCTCTTCACGTCCCGCTTGATATAAATCTTATGGGATGTATTGGGACGATGTTCCTTGTCCTTGAAGAAAATAGATCATTATCTAGATTCATTATTCTATATAGAAGCTATAGTAATATTTATCCAATGTATCTATATCTAGATACTCAATTACTCGTTTGACCAGTACTCTCTAGGATTAAGCATATAATTACAATAGGCCTTCAAGAGTTTGTATTCATCTGTGAGTAACAATTAATTGGCCATAGATAGCGTAGAATAAGATGTAACAGCGTCGTGGTTTTAGCTAGGTAAGCTATCTTTGGACTTCTCTTCGGCAGTAATGAAGGTAGGAAATACCACACTCTAGTAATCTCTCAATGCCCATTTCATTACTGTTCAGGAAACGAAATTAGGAATCTAGGATAAGGTCAATAAGTCCCTCTTCACGTTCCGCTTGATATAATTCTTATGAAATGTATTGGGAGGATGTGTTGCTTGTCCCTAAACAAAATATACCTTTATCTATATTCACTATTCTATATAGAAACTAAAGTAATATTTATCCAATATACCTATATCTAGATACTCCATTATACATTTGACCAGTACTCTCTAGGATTAAGCATATAATTACAAGAGGCCTTTAGGAGTTTGTATTCATCTATGAGTAACAATTAACTGCCCATAGATGGCGTAGAATTAGAAGTAACATCGTCCTGGTTTTAGCTAGGTAACCTATCTTCGGGCTTGTTTTCGACAGTAATGAAAGCAGGAAATACCACACTCTAGTAATCCCTTCAATACCCATTTCATACTGTTCAGGAAACGAAATTAGGAATCTAGGATAAGGTCAGTAAGTTCCTCTTCACGTCCCGCTTGATATAATTCTTATGATATGTATTGGGACGATGTGTTCCTTGTCCTTGAACGAAATAGATCTTTATCTAGATTCAATATTCTATATAGAAACTATAGTAATATTTATCCACTGTATCTATATTTAGATACTCAATTACTCATTTGACCAGTACTCTCTAGGATTAAGCCTATAATTACAAGAGGCCTTCAAGAGTTTTTCTTCATCTATGAGTAACAATTAACAGCCCATGGGTGCTGTAGAATAAGAAGTAATAGCGTCTTGATTTTAGCTAGGTAACATGTCTTGAGATTTCTTTCCTACGGTAATAAAGGTAATAGTCTGTAACAAATACCACACTTTAATAATCTTTTCAATACCTATCTCTTTACTGCTCAAGAAACAAAATTAAGAATCTGGGATGAGGTCAGTAAGTCCCTCTTCACGTCCTGCTTGATATAATTCTTATGTATTGGGACGATGTGTTCCTTGTGCTTGAACAAAATAATATGCACACACATTCGGTAACAAAAAGGTATTAACGAAATAATGTACAATTTTTTTGAATTGATATCAAAGAGATAACGTTCATAGAAATGTTTTAAGGAAATTCTAGAAAACGATGATCTTCTGGTAGTATGTTGTATCATTCAGCATCTCTTTAGAAGTATTTTTTTAGGGGGAAGGCATGAAAAAGTAAGTTATTTTCCGTTGTATTCAAACTCGTCTAATAGATATTGTCTATTTGTCTGAGAAAACTGTAGCACCGAAAAGTTTTGAACAATAATTGTTTGTTTGAGCTCTGGAAAGTTAATAACTACAATCTTATGGGATGTTGCGAGAATTTCGCTTTTGATTGTTGTAAATGAAGTGAGATGCAGAAATATTACAGGTATTTGCCACTATGTAAAAACAAGAGAGAAACGGAGGTATCTCGCGAAATTTCTTTTCAGCATGATTATGCATCAGTGCACAAGAACGTTATTTTTATATAAGCACTTCACAGCGCTGGATCTGAACTTATAGAATAATCTACGCTACTGCTCAAAATTTTCACATATTCACTTTTTCATTTCTTTTTCTAGTTTACGTTAGACGGATTACGCCTACTACTCTAGATTGGCGTTTTTCGTAGGGCGACTGGGGCTTTTTTCCTTCTGGGGAGTTGTATTGTACTACGTACTATTATTTCCTATTCATATTTAACGTGGTTATACTATTCTGCTCAGCTAGTCCTTTTAGTTACTTGTTCTATATTATATTGTTGTCTCATGGTTTTGTGTTTTATATGATCTCTTTTAGTTATACCAACTAGGTATTTCCCTATGTGATACAATTCCGTACCGTGCGGAATTTGATTTGTTTTTGTATAGTTTTTTTTCATTTCCAATGCGTATGTTTGGGGTGGTCGTATTACGCTTTCATATAATTTTACTTTAGATTTGTAACAACATCTTAGAGACACAAATTTGATAGGGGACCGCGGTAGAGTAGTGGCCGCAGCGCTTGTCTCCGGAGTTATTCTACCAAAGTTGCTCAGGTTCGAAGCCTGAGCACTGCATTTTCCCAGAAGATTCAACGAATATAATTCTATAATCGTGTATTTGAACTATCGTAGATATTCTTAAAATACCGTTAGGATTAATATTATTACAAATAACCTGGCACACTATTCTGCTTGTTTACAATAGCTTATTACCCGTGCATATTGCATTCAGAAAAATGTTTGTGCTATCGCCGTCGAACAATTTTTATTACAATACACGCTTGCTTCGTATCCGCTACCACTAATCAAGGGAATTATTTACAAGAGATAACCTACAGAAGCAGAATCACGGTTTTCAAGAATTTACTATTTGTTTGGTGTCCAGTCCACCAATACATATTTTAACGAGCAGAAATTTTTAGTGCTCGTGCATGTCTTTTTTTATGAGCACCATATGTTGGCTCTGTAAGTCATGCATTCATTATGGAGCAAATGTTTTAAGGTGGCAAACAATCATTCAACGGTCGAAAGGTAGAAGATTTCGACAGATCCTATGATTTAGATGGCGGATTGATCATGTGTTAGTATAAGGGAAGCGTAAAAAAAAAAACATTAATTGCGAAAGAGTCTTCCCAGGGGATCATAGATGGTAGTTCTAATAAGAAGAACTGACAACAACAAACATTAAAAACGTTTTATGGCCTTATATTTTCTAATTTCCGGTGGTATGAAGAGAGATACTAGTATGTCGTAGAATAAAACCACAGTCAAATCTCAGAAAATAGATTTACTGAGAGACACTGAGAGATTTTTTTGTTTTTAAACAAGCTGTACTTGGAAGACATATTAGGTTTTATATTTATTTTAATTTACAACTTATTATTATTTACAAACTGTCCAAGTAGGCGTTAGTAGATAGAATAAATGTGTTTGAAGTCTTATTGGAGGATGCATATTAACAAGCACTATTTGTTGTTCCAGTTTAATGGAAAAACTATCAAGGTACTACTGGATACCAATTATTTGTATTTAGGGGTGTTTCCTAAAAATCCGTACTAATTTCAAGATCAAATAAATTTATTCACTTTAGCTTCTAGTACGACGGTTAAATATCATACGAAACACAGTATAACAGAGTACTCATACTAAAGTTATTAAGTTTCTACAAGACCATTTCGACGCACAAAATCGATTCGACTCTAGATACTCTTTGCTAGCTTGTGTACAACATCGGAACCAATTTTTCTTGATTCTAGGAATTAACTGATCAATATTTGAAGCTCTCCATCCTTTGTTATACACTTGGGTTTTTGTAATACTCCAGAAGTTTTCAATTGGGCGAATTTTCAGTACATTAGCGCGATTATCACTTTTTCCATAAAGTTGTTTTTATTAAGCAAGTAATGGATGCCATTTTTTGGCGTAGTGTGAACTTGCTTGATCTGAACAGAATACCTAATAATGAAATTCATAATTAGCTCGAATGTAAAGAATACAACGACGCTAAATACATTCGTTCGAATAGTCCTGTGGTTTTTTTATTGTGATGTTACATTACAACTAGTTTAGAAGACTAACCAGCAATTTTTATCTAATTTAAATTAACCAATAGTTATGTTAAGAATTCGCCCACCGGCGTCCTCTCAGTTCTATTTTGTAACACTTTATTCGTGTGTTACCATTTCACTTCTGCTCTGCTTTTTTCAGCGACACTTTCACGTTTCTTTACACTAGCTCAAATGGTTTGGTTCTCTTGAGCCTTCTCACTAGATCTGTATGTGATCATGAAGCCTGGTCTCGTGCTTCTGGGCAAGGTTTCTTATTTCTTCTGTCACGGGTCTTATCCCTAAATCCGTGACAATATCACTGTTTCTAGTATACTAGGGCACATCTACGATACTTCTCACTACTTCTGTTGTGGTAATTTTCAATTTAGTTAATGTTAGTTTTACTGGTGTAGCTCCAAAGTCCATTTTTGCTTCTTTGAAGCAGTAGCTTTATTACTATTTCCTTCAATTTTTATTAATTTCTCAGAGATTGATTTTAGCAGTTTTTCTTGCTGGTCGCACTTTTTTCCTGTTGTTTAAATTTTGACATTCGGTTTTGTAGTAGCTGGTTTGTCGAAACTTTTGGTTTCTGTTAAATTTCCTCCTATTCGTTAGTATTTGATAGTGCTGGAAATGGTCTTGGGTCCCATCTACACAGTGTTTTATTTTCTGTCTTTTCTAGTTCTTATTGTTTCGTTTCTTATCTTATGATTCCTTTTCGCTACTTCGCATCTGCTGTAGCTGGCTGCGTGGGATTCGCCACAGTTGGAACATTTTGGTTTGCTGTTTTCTTTTTAAACTCTTTTGTGCGGTGTTCTCCAGCACATTTCACGCGTCTTGATTCTCTGCTGCAGAATCTTTGCGTATGCCCATAAGCTTGCCAGTTCTTGCATTGAAAAACTAGTTTTGATTTTCTTAGGTTCTATTTCAACCTTCATGCCTAGTATCCCTTTCATTTCGTATATTTTTGTAATGTCTTCGTCGTTCCTGAAGCTTAGCATAAATAGCGGGAGGGGTTTCTTATCTTTTCTCTGCAGAATATTAACGGCTATTATTTTATATCCTTGGCGATATAAATCATCTACTATGTTTCTGAAGCGCATGGCGGGTGCAGCTTCCTCGCCATGACTGTTATGTTTCCTGTTTGTTTATTTTCGTATGAGTGCCAAAAAAGTTTTTGTTCATTTAGTAGGTTTGTTAGTCGTCTATATTCTTCTGCAGACTCTATGTATATTTTTACTTGTTCGTTATTCATCATAACTGCTTGAAATGTACACGGTTCTGTCTTTAGTTCGCATCGTAATGCATCATAGTTTTTAATTTGGCTCAAAACAATCGGCTGCGGTTTTCTTTCTTGTGCTTTTTCTTTTCCTTTGTTGCCCATTCCTTTTCTCTGATGAGTTCTTCTTCATCCGTGTAATATTCTTTTTCTTATTGTTGGGGTTTTTGTTCCAACTGTGCACTTGGCACTAATTTATGTTTATTTCCCTTACTTATTGCTGCTTGCATTTCCTCTAGTTGCTGTGGTAATAGGAAAACATTTTGTTGCAATTTCATTCTTACATATTTTTCTTCTTGCCATGCATTATATAAGGTAATTTCGTTAGGAGTTTCTATTTTAATTTTAATTTTTTGTTGCTTGTCTGCCATTGCATCAGTGGCGCGGTAGGTCGTTGTTATCATAATCTTCGACACCTAACATCTGGTATGTAGGTTTTCGCTGCGTAGGCAGAGGTATCTGGCCGATACATTCAATTTTCTTGCTACACTACGAATAGTAACACGGACATTGTTCTAGAAAATCTTCACCACACTCTTCATTTCGTTTTTTGTTAATTTTGTATCTTTCCGGCCACTTCCGGGTTTTCGTTCAGCAGATAGATTGTTGTGAATGCGTCATAGAATATCGTATATAGTTTGCTTTGGCACATTTTCCTGTCTAAAATGCGACGCGGTAGAGGCTATTCCGCTGTATAGGTTACTTTTGAAGAAGTTGTTCACACTAATGCGCAGGCTTAACTCTTTAGACTTCATTTTTATAACTAGCAAAGCAAATTTCAGATTGCTAACTGTAAAACTGTATTAAAACAACAAACATCATTTAAACTGACCAATAAGCTGTCTGGTTGTTATGGAAACTAAAACCTACTAACTTCTTAAAATTAGTACGGATTTTTAGGAAACGTCCCTTATTTATTGTTAATAATGGTAAACTTAAGCCCTTCGAACAAGCGTCTATTTATCTTATTTAACATTGGCCAACAGCTTCAATATTAAAACAAGATATTTTAAAACACCGATGATGTACAGATCGTTGTAATTTAAAATGAAATTAAAGATTGCTTTTCAGGTGAACTTTTAATTATGTGATATTTATCAGGTGTGGCAAACTTTTAGTTATTACAACGACAACACGCAAACGAGCAGAAAAGAACAGATACGCGCCTTTGTAATTCAACAGCAGCACAGAATCTAAACCGAACTCATTAATATTTTGCGGAATTCCATTTGTGTCTGTTACACTTCTTAGTCTTTTATTTATGGACAATAGTAAATTTCTTATGAAATATTGGATGACGGGCGTTGCGCTCTTTTTCAGTGGTTTGAATTAACTCCTTTGTATTTTATGGCTCTGATCCACAATGGGGTTGTTGCCAACATCTTAAATTAAAAACGTGTATATCGCGAGTATATCGCCGTGCTCTGTAAAAGTATTATAGATGAATTTATTATAGTTTTTGGGGGATTCCAAATACCGATTAAATCTTAGATATTATTTGCAAAAAGGTTTATAGCGTAAATTTCTTGCGTTATAGCGTTTCCACACACGCTCTATTTGTTTTTATTTTATTGTGTCATTTTATTATTACTTTCAATAAAGGGTAAAGTGTTGGGTCATAATTTGAAGAACGTTGTTGGAGCGGCAAAGTAACTTGTAGGGCTGCATTTAATTAGCAGCCGCAGATAACACTAAAATGCAACTAAGAATGAATCGGAAATCAGGCTTGAGGAGCAATTATAGATTATATTATAAATATACAGGGTCGCTGTTGAAATTGAAACCAAAACTCTCTTGCGAAAACAGTTTCAAATATAGATTTGCTAATTGGCTGATTCGAATTTGAAATGATTCCCCATATTTTATAACAATAATTTTTTTACACTTTTTACACAGTTTGTGAGTGCGACCGCCATTGCTTCGGGCCAAACGAGCTTCTACATCAACCCGCAACAGGATAGGTGGAAAAAGGCCTATAGCTTAGCTCAGAGGAGTAGGGGAAGTTCACGGAAACCGCTTACGGGAGGAAATCTTCCTAGTTTATAAAGCTTACAAAGTTCATGAACACACAAATACAAAATATACAACAATGAAGGATGTAATAAATTTCAAAACACATTAATTAAACTATTGGAAATAAATGACACAATACGAAAATGACATAGCAAATGGTAATATTTATGGTTCAATACTACAAAAGGTTAATTGAACCTTCGAAAGGAGGCTTTGGCTTACGGCATTTAAATTCTTCAAACAAAGCTTCGTGGCCAGTGGCGTCTGAGTGTACAAGAATAATACAATCTATAATTACTCTTTACAATTAACAGGAAAGGAAAATGACAATTGACGACTGGAGGTCGCTTTTTGTCTCACCAAAAAAAAAAGGTTCGGTCACTTGAATTTTGAAAATGAAACACGGAAAAGGTTTTTTTTTCACAACACAAAAACTAGTTATTTTACCTTGACTTTCGGTGAAGGGAGTAAAGAGAGAGGCAGGCACAATTTTGGGGTGTTCTTAAGATGCAGGAAAAATCCGCAGGCACAATCTGGGATGTTCTCAGATCCGGAAAAAGGGTTCTTCAGGGAATTTTGGATGGAACTATTCGCTGCTACGCCCTTGGAGGTTAGATGGCTTCCACAGGGTTGTCGTTAAGAGAGGGAGACGGGAAGAACCAAGTTTCCACGGGTTTGAATCGCTTGTATCCGAAATAAATCGAGAGAACAACTACACTGGATTGATCTTGCACCAAAGCTAATACTCTGCTAATATGTATAAATATATAATCCGACTCAGTCGATATTCTTTTGCCTAACGCAAAAATCCGATGCGGTAAAACTCAATTAGCAGGTGAGCCCCAAAAAAATCCCGATATCAGAGAATACGTCCGTCTGTTCCCAAAATCTAGCACCTACTGCATTTCCCCTTGCCGCGAAACACCCATCCAAACCTAATTTGTTCTGGAACAAATTAACACGTGCGATTTCCGAGGAGTTCTTAAGATGCAATATCTGTAAGGCTAAGCGCTGCTGACAAAAGGAGTTCTAGGAAATACTTTTGTCCGCCGTTAATAAACATGTCAAACATTAGATTAAGTTTCGAAAGTGGTCTCCCATAAATTTAATTTTTGTAAATAATGAAAATTGTAATCCACATAAAAATGGCTATTAAAATAGAATTTTGATTCCTATGGAGCGGCAATTAAAATTTGACTTAAATTCAGATGAAGTGGCACAATCAAATGAACATAACACCATCTTGAATTTATTTATCTAGCAACGTGGGCTATGTAATGCATCATTAAAAAGCTTATCTTTTTTTCTTTCTAACCATCTTATATATGTAGGAAAATGTTTTTTGTATGTTTAACCGGCTAGTTTATTGTATTTTAAATCTAGAAACTATATCCCTGATAGAGGGAACCGCGGTAGAGTAGTGGCCACGGCGCTTCGCTTCGGAATTATTCTGGTAAAGTTACTGCTGGGAATGTACTTTCCCAGGGTATGTATAATGTCTTAGTTGTAGTTGGGGCATGTTAGACCAGCACGAAATGTGCCGAGCCGGGATAAACTGGATGATATGGGGCAACTCCACAATTCCTAAAAAGAACATTGGCAGAATGTCAGAAATAAACAAAAAATAATGAGTAGAGGGTTGCTATTGTATGTCTTACAGTTGATGTATTAAGTGGCGAATAAATCTTGGTCAGTTGTATTTTCAGAAAAGCTACTTTTAATTTGCATGGATTTGTCAGCAGACACAACTGTAGGTACTGATCTGATACTAACACATATTGGATGGAAGAAGTTCATACCCAGCTACCTCAGAAAATAACGTATGGGCGGGTACCCCTCATGATCATCGTTGGCACTACAACCCTGGGTGGGTTCTGGCCTCCTCTAGGATTCTCCGCCATCTATCTCTTTCTTGGGCTTTATTTTTCCAGTTGGTTATTCCTGTGCGTCTCAAATATTTTTCTACCCCATCTATCCATCGTAATTTAGGTGTACCTCTTCCTCGATTTCCATCTAGTTCTGTTCTTAGTACATGTTTTTGTCCATTCTCATTAGGTGTCCTGCCCATCTTAGTCTTCCTATTTTCACTGTTTTTACTATGTCTACATCTTCATACATTTCATGTAGTTCATGGTTGTATCTTTTTCTCCATGCTTGGTTTTCTTGCACAGGTCCAAATATTCTTCTTAACACTTTCCTTTCAAAGATTCCTAGGAGATTATAGGTATAGTCGGATTTACTCAGCGCTCAAATTTCGGAGGCGTATGTTAGTATTGGTCTTATTACTGTCTAGTATATCATACATTTGGTTTTTCTTGTCAAGTTCGGCGATCTTAGCTGGTTTTCAACTCCATAATAACATCTATTAGTTATTAGAATCCTCCTCTTTATTTCTTCTTCTGTTTTTCTTTCATTATTTATTTGGGAGCAGGTATCCATGGTTACAATATTGTGGGGCCCCTTTTTATCGAAGGGAACCTTACTTTGGCGAAATATCTTTAACTGCTCCAAGAAACCCGTTACTTATTTCAGGAAATTATTGAACTTCTCCCAAATCGTGTGATCGCAAACGCAGTCAACGAAAACAGCTGGTTTCAGTAGAATGGTGCGCCTCCCCATTATGGTATTGTAGTACGTAATTAATAAGACGAAATTTTTCATCGACGGTGGACTGGGAGAAGACACACCGCAGAGTGGCCCGCTCGATCTCCCGCTTTGTCCCCTTGTATTCTTTTATGGCGTAATTTGAAAAGTCGCGTTTATATAAGTAGGTCACAAAGTTTGGAAGAAATAGAGAAACCGCATTCGTGCTAATTCTGACAACTGGTTACGTAATTGTTTAGACAATTTCAGACATCAATTGATTATTGCTAAGAAGGAAACGGACAACAGTTTAAACAAATTGAACTTTAATTTTCGTATAATATAATTTTACTAATTGTTTCTCGTTTATTTCTGACTTTCTGTCAATGCTGTTGATCTTAGATTAGAAGTGCAATAAAATACCCGGCTAAGAATACAGAAAAACCTTTTCGTATGTTTCTGTCTTATTTTCTCATGTTTGATGTGGTTAGAAAGGGAAAAAATAGGTTTTCTGGTGATACACCACATAGGCTATATAACTATTAAAAAAAAACAAAATGGCAGCTGCGCTCATCAACCGCAAGTATACAAAATATTGTTTATTCTGAAATATGGGACACAATTTCTAATTCTAATTTTCCAATTTTTAAATCGTTATCTAAAGCCGTTTTAGCGAGAGATCTTTGGTTCCATTTGTAACAGTGACACTGTATAAAATCATATACACAAGTGCATGTATGAAAATTTCAATAATCTAAGTTGCCATAATAACCGCGAAGATTAATATTTTTTTTATTACAATGATTTAAAAATAAGGAAACTGAGAATCTATATATAAATTTCGTATCCATTTTAGCTGTTTCAATTTTTTCTTTGTCCAAAAGCCACTAACGATCCTTGTGTATTACAAAAAGAGCTGGACGCGTAGACTACATATTTTACATCCCAGCGTATTTATTACTATTTAAAAAATAAAGTAAATACATAAAGCGTAGAACGTATCCCACGGATTCAGCGAGTGCAAATTAAAATTTAACGAAGGTCAGTGCTTCCATTGCGCGTTCATTAGGATACCCTCTTGCATTTATATATTCGATTACATCGAAATACAATCAAGAAACTCTGTTAAATTTTATCCAATTTACAGTCAAACATCATTTCAATGCACTACTAATTAATTAAGAATAGAAAGAATAGAAAAATAAGAAGAGATTAACAATTTTATGACATGCTGTATAAATATAAGGATCATCATTAAATTATTCTTGAAGCTATTGTAGCATAACTTTAGAACCCGAGCAAATTAAACATTTATCTACAAATTTATATAAAACCGAATCTTTCTGCAGAAATTCAACCCTAAATGTGGACATTCAATTATTAGAATCATCACTTATCTCACAAGATTGCAGTTTTCAGATCCTTGTATCATAGACTTTTTTAATTCCATGCAATAAAGACAATTTTTTGAGAAACTCAAGTTACGGACAATGATGGCCGCCCAAAAAGTTTACTAACACTAAACCTCACATTTACCGAACTTATAATATAAATTCTTTTAATAATGTTCTAATTTTTTAAAATTAAAGATAGAAATTTTCCTAGATGATGATTTAAAGTTTTCTCTTTTAAATACTCAAATTTAAAATTTTGAATCAGTAAGTTTGTTAATACGTTCTTGATATATCAGGATTTGCGTACCTCTTTGCAGGTTTTGTATAGTAACATTATTTATAGATGTCTACACTTCATATATATATTGATCTGTATCCTAAAACAGTAACTCTTCCGGTTGTCTCACCCTTTGCATTCCCCCAAGCCTAAGCCGTGCTTTATATTTACACGTGTTTTACGTCAGGTGTATAATATACAGGGTTGGGATAAAGTATGGAACCAAGTAAATATCTTTTAAACGAAAAGAACGATATTTATGAAAATTTGCAGGCAAGTGCAATGGAACAAAATGCATCTGATGTAAATTTTTTTGTTAATAATATACTTCCGGTTTAACCGGAAATGCCATCAACTTCTTTAATTTAAATGGGACACCCTATATATTTTTACAGATTTTGAAAGAGCTTGTTGTTTTGAATTCATACATA
>JABXWE010050978.1:0-18883 GCA_014611495.1 Limonius californicus | reverse complement strand
TACAAAGTGACGATTTCTTTACTATTTCCTTTCTATAAAGTGACTATTTCTTTACTATTTCGTTACTACAAAGTGACTACTTCCTTGCAATACATTGACCATTCCTTGACAATTTCCTTACTATTAGTTGACTATTTGTAGTAACGTTACAATTTGTAGTTACAAAAAAGTTACTTAATAGTTACTAAATTGTAAGGAAAGTTGTGACATTCCTGACTATTAAGTTACCTAAATGCAGTTACGATATAGTAAGGAAATAGTTAATTTTTGCTGTGTGGGCATGCAATGGAAACAAAGAATCTTTATCCTCGAATAAATTTCATTTTCTGCCATCTGCAGGCACAATCATTTGGGATTTTGAAGGAATATTTTAATAGATTTCTTTCAGCTAAAATCATTGGTGAATATTATGTTACTTCATACTCGATATGAGAACAGTGTGAAACGTTAAGATAAAACGTCACGATAAGTTATCTATTGGTATCTAACTACTTATGACAACATCTATTCGCAGAAGTTTAAATTTGCAACTGCCACCATTCACCATTCATAAACATGGATTTCCGAGCTCAGCGACCCATCTTATAGACCTGACGTAACCGCTAGCCATTTTCACTTATTTAAAAATCTAAAGCGATAATTAACGCCGACAAAATTTCTGATCAACTCAAAAGTACAAGCAGCAATATAATATAAACAGCATATAAAGCAGTAAATATAATTGTATTTTTAAAATCTACGATTGTTGCAATCTCTTTACAAGACGTGTACAACTACTAATAGCGATCACTCTGAAAAATAAAAAAGCAATAGTTGCTTTGTTGTTTCTCTGACCTACTTAGTCTAGAAAGATTTTGAACTCCCCTTGTAACACATAATAATTTTTATTGTAATGTAATTTAGCAGGAAGCACACATTTTTGATTACATCCTTAATTCTTTTAGCACACGTTTCTTTGAATATTTATTATTCTCAAACACACGTACCGAAATTTCTAAATTCATAATCATAACTATTTATTTTCAGTGAGCAACAGAGAAAGGTATTTTACGTGAGTATATGCGGCAATGAATGCGTAGCGTGCGAGGTGTTCATAAATAAATCCAGCAGTATTCATGCACTCTTTAATATAAACCAGCTTGAAGAACCCATCTTAATCACTGTGTGCACGTAGGTGTATCCGACAGGCAGACTCATTAAGCGCTTTATCGTCAACGTTACGTCTACATAGTCGATGAGTTTCTATGAATTTTGTGGTACGCCCAAAATTAATAATTTATGGTCTTCTTTGTACTATAAAACATAGACTAGTGGTCTGTTTAAAAGGCTTAACATTATATCTTTGGGTTTTCTCAAAGTTTATGGAAATAATCAGGAAATTTAAATTGCTATAATTATTAAAAATATTATGGAAATAGTATGGTAGAGCGGTCGAATTGCTAAAATTTTTAAAAATTCATGATGTAATCATTAAAATCATTTTAGAAAATAATCTTGTTTGCCTATGAATGATTGAATTTTAATAAACTTTTTATTTTATAATGATTTCAATCTGGCAGTTCCACTTACAACTTCTCATCTGAAGTTTTTCCACCTGGAAAGTTCTTAAGAAATAATTCCGAAATTTTTTTTACACATGATATAAACATCTAACATAAGAGCCTAAAACTTTTTTAGGAAATGAATATTCGAAAAACAGCCAATTGTATAAATTCTAAAACTGTAAGAAGTTTTCCTTGAATCCTGTAAAGTTGAATTCAGTTGACATATGTGGTTTTGAAATTAGACTGTGGTATCAAGTAACTGAAATACCTCACGACACTTTGTTGAAGCAGGAAGTAAACTTTGGCAACAGCTACTCTGATTTAACCAGGCAATAAAATTCATTTGACTTTTGGAACCCCTTATGTAATTTCTGCTTATCAGTAATCCATTAATAAATATACAGGGCGACTATTGTTCACGTAGACATCATCATAACTTAATGCTCTTAAAGTGTACGTTTGTGGTATTTAAATTATTGCTTTCTGAAAACCTAGCAACCACGAAATTCTTATTCCATAAATAATATCGACTGTACCAGAAATATAAAAATAGATGTAGCAAAATCTTTTAGACTTTGAACTATAAGTGATATAAAATAAACTCGGTGACAATGCGTAACTAAAATTTGATTTCGTTAGAAACATTAACAGAAAGTTCAGCTAAATTGTTGGTGTCTAAACATTTAGAACGAATCTGCTAATGTGATCCAAAATATCAGGTGTACAGTTGATGCTCACTCTGGCGTTCCTCGATTTCTTTAACCCATCTTCGCTTTCAAACGGAGTTTCGCTAACTTTGTACGTAACCTATATTTTCTAGGAGGTATATTTCAGTAATAATCAGAGCATAACAACTAAATTGAACTGTAAATAAAAGATCTGCTGATTTAATAAATTAAAGAGCTGATACAAATTAAGGTTGATTGAGTAATTTAAAATAGACAATCGCTTATTGCATAGTGATTTTATGATTACAATTCGATATGATACAACAAAATAAACACAATTTCCAATTGATAGACGTCAGCAATGCTTGAACTGAATTCAACCACATACAATTTATACACAGGGTGTTAAGGCAAATTAGTAGTAAATGTAGTAAATATGAGCTTTATCAGATATTGTAAAGGAAATTGTAAAAAACCAATCAGCTAAGAATCAAAAGCTGTATTGCTGTTTTATATAATTTATGAGGTGTTGGGTAAGCAAACAGCAAACATGAGATACTGAAACTCATCTGTCGGCTAACTGATGTAGCCGCAGCTAATCGTTATTATAAATTCATTACTACAATTACACATACTTTCTTGTAGACCAGTCCTCCAGGGGGAGCTCTACAACTAGATTATGTCCAACCAGACACTCTGTCATTAGCAGGAGGCGCGACGGGGAGAGTTAAATCTTAATTTCCCAAGCCTTCGCGTAAAAGTCGGTCGATGCTATCCTGGTGGCATTGAGGGCATTCATAATAATAATAATAATAATAATAATTCGACACATACATCATTCGAGACCACCCCTGCCAGCTGACCACCTCCACAATGATTGCTAGGTGAAGAATGATTAAACAAGCAACATTTGTACTAAGTATTCACATTGCCAATTATATTCACTGCAACGATTAGGTCACTGCTTCCAAGAAATACTTAAATACATAGGTACACCAATCTTCTATAATAATAATAATAATGGGCACTGTGGTGCACATTAACTACATATATCAAGTAGATAATACGCAACTATTCTAGTAATTATATATATCACTTCGTGTAATATATACTATAACCTCACTAGCGCATTGTATATACACATGCGCCGCCACTGCTGCTGTTATCTGAGATCACTAGTGCAGCATATAATTGCATACTAAACACATAAAATGCTAACACTAATGTCGCATCTCGCCTATACTGATAGGGGATAATCGCATAGCAATCAGTTCGTAGATTCGCAAACGCTAATAATAAGTGATTATATCAAAATATTCAAGGTGCTGCTACGGCACTCTCTGCAAGACAGCGCTTGTTACGACTTACAATCCTACTGTACTTTGTTTACAAAATGCGTAGAATAGAAAACGCGACAAAACATGTCGAAGTGATATGAAAAATTGGCGTCACAGACCTAGTACACTTGGCGATAGAGACTTTCTTTCGACGTAGTAGCTGTGGATAAATTCATAGACTACTACTACTATTGCTTGGGCTGGATATTGGCTATATCGCGTAGCTCACCAGTGTCATTACACATACTGGAACCTCACTAAGGGGGGGGGGTATGAGGAAACCCATATGAGTGTGGACGCACGCCAAATAGGAGCGTCGCGTTTGGGTAATATGTAAAGCCTCAACGAGACGTGGTCGGACGGACGACGGCCCAAGTCCTTAACTAGCCCAAAGGAGAACTCATCCATCAGGTTCATGGAAGATACTCGACTCTTCAGTTACTATGGCTTGCAAAGGCCTGACAAAGAAGCGAGATGTATGAAGCGCAGTACACAGTCTCCCATGTATAACTGGACCACTCTACTTTCTGCGGTGCACACTGGGTCTCTACTATTACCTAAGGTAGAGTCGAACGGAGCGTTGTCCCTAGCCGACCAGTGCCAACATATACAAACTGATACCCCCTTAGGGGGCGGGGGGGATGAAAGTCTGATCACGCGGGGGATAAGGACTTGAAGACCCTTTGTCGAAATCTCAGCCGTTAAAAGGAGAGAAGAATTACATTACATAGTAGACAAGGTATAAGAAGACAAGAATGGTGGGAAACTGGAAGAAAGACGTAGACAGGAGAATAGGCCGGAGAGCGACAAGCGGAAGGTAGGGCGCAGAAGTGAGCGTTAGACAGCAGAACAAGCCGAAGGGCAGCAAATGATAAATGGAAAGTAGAAGCGATTGATAAGACAGGATAATAAGCCGGAAGGCGCCAGGCGAAAAGTGGAAGTGAAAGCGAGTGCTAGGCAGGAAAGTAAGCCCGAATGCGGAAGGCGTAAAGAGAGAGGAAGGGGGAATGAGAAAGAGAAGAAGGAGATAGTGAGGAAAGAAGATATGTAGTAGTTCAGGAACAAGCCCCTCGCTCGGGTAACTGGATGGGTTCTCAGATAGCGGTTGGACTCGGGGTGGCAGTGGTACCAGAAGGTTGGTTTTGGGACACATTAGAATCCCGACTACCCGGGTAGCCTAGACTAATACTATAGGAAGTCAGAACTAGCGTCCCAACCCAAGGATGTAGGAAACCAGTGCAATGGTCAGTACACAATATGTGCGAGAGCTTCGCTGTCGAGCGGGTAGAGTCGGGCGTATCGTTTTCGATGCCGCCTTGAAGGGTAGTGGCGACATGATCCTGAAAGGAGGAAGGTATGCTTACTTGCTAGGTGCTTCTCCAGTTCGAATTCCAATGGATACTGCGTAGTTCAAGTTTACAATGCGCGCCGCGCCGCCCCCACTCAAGCCAATTTTCTTGTGCGCAGTGCGCTGCCCGAGTTTCAGCATTATGTATCTAATTCTTGTTTATTGTTAAAACCATCTGGAATTACATTCAAAACTGACCCATAATTACGTAGGTATATAAATGTTTTTATAAAGTAACAACACAATTCTGTAATATTAATAGTTAATCAATATTTATAGATTTACGAAAACGTTTCCAATAAAGTATTTCCAAGGTTCTTCTAACAGTTCAGATTCTGTCAAAAATACTTTTCACTTCCCTATCTTCAATCTGCTGTCTATTCTTGTGGTTAACTGGACGTTTAACAATTTCTACTATTTGGCGATCATCTAACAGTTCAATTGTCGCAATGTAATTACCAACGCACACGCATGCATCAAATGGCACATCGTAATTTACCCTTCAGCAAATCCTCAACCTTTGAAAGTAAAGTAGGCGATATACGCGATACGTTATTAAATGCTGCCGAATGAAAGCCAAAAAAATATCGATTTCATTCTTCCAATTAAATTTGTAACTGCTAAGTTGCAAAGCTAAAAATGCCCTACAAATTTAATAATGTATACATGATATTGTTGTTATAAACGAGCTATCAAAACCTAAATACATTCAGTTACATGGAAATCGCAACACCAAGAAGGGGTAGGAATTCTTTTACCAAACGTGGTAGAAACGTTTAACTACTAAAAGGTAGCAATTGGTTAAAATTTTAAGGAAAAAGAACAAAATATAAACACAATTTTTATTAATAATTGGTTGGTCCCCCCCTATTGGTTACACACTCCCCCACTATTCGTGGCATCGATTCTAGCAGATGGCCGATTTCCTCTTGAGGTATTATGTCCCAGGCAACCTGTAATTCGTGCTGTAGAGCTTGCAGCATGTGCGGAGAATGCAGCAAATTCCTCAGTCTTCCCCCCATAATGTCCCAAACATGCTCGATGGGCGAAAGATCGGGAGATCGAGGTGGCCATGGCAAGAGATTTACATTATCCTCTGCAAATCGGTCCATAGACGTCTTGCAATATGGGGACGGGCGTTATCCTGCTGGAAAAGTGGTTCTTCCAACTACTGAAGAAATGGAAGAATATGTAGTTCTACCACGTCATTCACATATCGCCATGCCATCGCTATGCCACTCTAGGTTCCAGTGCAGTTGCAACCTACACCACTCCAAGCGTTGCTGTCGGTGTTGAGCCGTTAGTGGTAACACAAGATGTGGCGGATAGGATTGCAAGCCGAAAGCTCTGATTCTGCGGTAAACTGTTCGAAGGGTTACAGGACGACCTTCGTTAGCTAACTATTGATCGGCAATTGATCTGGTACTGGCGAATCGGTCTCTTGTTGCCATAAGTCGAAGATGGCGGTCCTGCACCTCATTTTTTCTTCTTCGCCCCCCGGTTCCTCTTCTGCGACGTTCCTAACCCTCTCTAATCCGTGCCTGATACCAGCGCATGATGATGGATTGGTTCCGGTTAAGGCGATTTGCAGTTTCTCTGAACGAAAAACCACCTTCGCGCAAACCAACAATACGACCTCTGTCGAATTCGCTTAATTGGCGGTAATTTCCACGTTGGCGCACTCTAGGGATGATTGCACCATCAAAACAAACTGTCAAAAGCGAAACCAATAAAGAACTGAACAAAATCTCGCAAAACATACACCTGATAAAATTGTTAGAAAAAACTGAAAGAACTGTCATATAAGCCATTATCACTTGATCCATAAAAATGAAATTTTAATCAATTGCTACCTTTTAGTAGTTAAACGTTTTTGCCACGTTTGGTCAAAAGATTCCTACCCCTTCTTGGTGTTGCGATTTTCATGTCACTGAGTATAATATATAATGTTTAACAGTATTGTATGATCAATGTTTCAATGTATTGGGATAATACAAAAGCAGGGATGTACGTAAAATATTATATCCAACACTGGAGGCATTAAATTTTTTAAAACGACCACTAGGTGGCGCTATTGGGATATGTCATTACTATTTTCGTAAAATTTGACATTTGTTATTGTGATAACAGTGGCAGTTTAGAAATTAACCGAGTAGTTTGTTTACATTTAGCGTTTAAAAAATAGAAATTGCACGTGAAGGTTTTCGTTGGATGATTTTTTACGATTTTAGTAAAGGCCTAACTCAACAACAATGCATAGAATCGCTTCGTTCAACTTTTGGTAATGAAACACCATCAGAAAAGACTGTTTACAATTTGTGTAGAGGTCGACCAAAATCGGTTGTTATTCCAAAAAGCAGTTGCCATTTGACTTTAGAAGAGTAAGCATACGTTCACCGCGCTCTACTATCTTTGAAAGTGCAGTGTCAAACGCGATTTGTGAAGTCGGAGGTCACCACCTGTGCGACAGCACCAATCGTACGTACAAATAGATTTATTTACCAAATGTAAATATTGCTTGCATTAAGTATGTTTCCTTACGGAAACGGCGGCGGTTTCGGCCCGCCAGGAGTGCCAATTACAAATAATCAATCTGCCCCGGAGAATTACGGTTTCACGTTTAATATTCCGAGTGCTCAAGGACACCCAACAACTAACCCAACCTAACCCGCAATTCTCATATGTAACCCACAACCAAACAGTAGTCCCACCCAATTATGTAGTTAACTCACATTCAGTACAACCCTCACAGGCAATACAATACAACAACATTTAGAGCGACAAGCAAAGACCAAGGGCGAGAATCAGACATGGTACAATCCACAATAGTAAACGAAGAATTTGATACAGCCTCAGACGATATGGAGAGAGACGAGAATAATCAAGAATCCTCAGCAAACCCAAAACACCATTGGCAATCAGTCAAAAAACGGAAAAGAAGTTTACTTCAATCAAATATCAACTCATCCCGATGTAACCAAATAAGTACATCCAACAGATATGAAATTTTCTCACAAGCAAAAAGCGATAACGAAAATTCTGATCAGGCCCACCGCAGTCAACAATCAAAAATCCCGAAACCTCCACCAATCTACATTCATGGAGTAACTAATTACAATAAGATGATCGAAAGTATCACTAAAGTACTCGAGAAAGAACAATACCATACAAAAGCGACGTCCAATGACACAATTAAAATCAACCCCCTAACCTCAGACTCGTACAGAAAACCAGCGAAACATTTAAAACACGAAAACATAATACACCACACCTACCAACTCAAAGAAGAAAGAGTATATAGAGTAGCCATACGAAACCTTCATTACTCCGTTCCAATAGACGCAATCAAAAAAGAGTTAGCTGACCAAGGTCACGAAGTGCGTACCATTATAAACATACGGCACAGAGTAACTAAACAGCCACTTCCGCTTTTTATGGTAGACCTTAAACCTAATGAAACCAATAAGAAGATATTCGATATAAAACATATAGGCAACATAATTGTATCGATTGAACCTCCCAGAAAAAAAAATGTAATACCGCAATGCATGAGATGCCAGGAATATGGCCACACTAAAACCTACTGCTACAAGCCTTTTTCCTGCGTTAAATGCGGCGGAGGACATAAAACTGCGATATGTACAAAAACACCAAATTCACCTGCCAGGTGTGCTCTATGTGGAGGAAGTCACCCCGCGAACTATAAGGGCTGTACAGTCTACCAAGACATACAAAGAGCCAGAAACGCATCATTCAGAGGAATAGCAAATAAACCTCGCTTCCAACAACCACCCCCAAAAATAAGCGAATTCCCTCCCCTTCCAAGGAATCAAACTAATAATGTGAATAACGAAACACAAGGACTCCCACAAAATCAAGTAAACTATTTACAAGCATGCACAAGAAGTAACAACTGTCTACCAGTCCATGAACAACAGCATAACATTAACGAGGTACTCTCAAATTTCCTAACGGAATTCAAATCTATGTTTTCTCAGCTTATCAGTCAAAACAACATGATTCTAAACCTGCTCTCTACAGTAATAAACAAAATAGCTTAAAAATGGCGACTACTTTACGTATTGCTCTCTGGAACGCCAATGGCATCTCTAATCATATCCCAGAAATAATCGTATTTTTGCAGCTACAAAGTATTGACGTTTTACTTGTATCAGAAACTCACGCCACATCCAGAACAGTAATCAAAATCCCACGCTATACAGTATATCTTTCTAACCATCCAGACGGTACGGCTCACGGTGGTACGGCTGTGGTTGTCAAAAACACAATTGATCATTACGAATGGGAATCTTACCATACTGATAACATACAAAGTGCCAGTATAAAAGTTCAAGCCTTTCCATATCCACTAATCATACCAGCGGTCTACAGCCCGCCCAGGCACTCTATCTTCACTGATGAATACGAAGAATTTCTGCGATCTCTTGATACGAAATTTATCATTGGCGGGGATTGGAACGCCAAAAACACAGCGTGGGGGTCAAGACTAACTAATCCAAAAGGGCGTAACCTTCTGCGAGCAATACAAAACCTCAACTGTAGCCATCTTTCAACCGGTGAGCCTACTCATTGGCCTACTGACACAAATAAACTACCGGACCTGCTTGACTTTGCTGTTGTTCGCGGTATAGCAAATACTTACATCCAATTAGAATCTAACTACGATTTGTCTTCTGATCACACTCCGGTTATAATTACCCTAAGTACAACAGTTATCAGCAAGGAACCGCGCTTAAAACTTTGCACTAAACACACCAATTGGGACCAGTTCAGAAGTATAATGGAAAAAGAAGTCAATCTTGCTATCCGAATTAAGGACGCCCAAGACCTTAACGAAGCAACCCAATACTTAACTACAACGATTCAAAACGCTGCATGGCAAGCTACGCCCAGAACAACCAACAACCATCCAGAAGTTGCTAACATCCCCCGTCACATACAGGACCTTGTCGCTGAGAAACGTAGGGCACGTAAGAGGTGGCAAATAACCAAAAACAGACATGACAAAACCTCTCTTAATAGACTCACCCACCAGCTACATATTGCATTAATAGAATCTCGGAACGATACATTCAAGCAGTACATTACGAAACTCTCGCCTGATGACCACACGATTTGGAAAGTAACAAAAAAGTTCAAAAGACCGGTTGCAATGATACCCCCAATCAAAAAGCTAGACAATAGCTGGGCCAAATCAGAGAAGGAAAAAGCAGATACATTCGCCGAACATCTTGCTATCGTTTTCACAACACCACAACCTCGAGGGAATCATGATGAAAACGAAATTAAAACGTTTATTAATGCGCCATATCAACTGTCATTGCCAGCCAAACCTTTCTCGCCAGCCGAAGTACGTCAACAAATCCAGATCACCAATGCTCGTAAAGCCCCGGGATATGATTTAATAGTAGGAGAAATCTTACAGAACCTACCTCGCAAAGCTCTAGTCTTGCTCACCACCATTTACAACAGCATGTTAAGGTTATGCTATTTTCCCGCTCAGTAGAAGCACGCCCAGATTATTGTGATTGCAAAACCTGGCAAACCACCTACACAACCCCTCTCCTATAGACCAATCAGTCTCCTACCCTTAATGTCCAAGATATTTGAAAGGCTAATACTTAAAAGAATACAAGAAGCTGTAGACCTCGATAACATAATCCCATACTATCAATTTGGTTTCCGTCAATCTCATTCAACAATCCATCAGGGTCATCGAATTGTTACTCTTATAATGGAAAGTCTAGAGACAAAACGAATATGTACAGTAGCATTCCTGGACATAAAACAGGCTTTTGACAAAGTGTGGCATTTGGGCCTATTATACAAGATCAAAATACACTTCCCAAGCCAACTATATTTAGTCCTAAAATCATATCTAGCCGACAGGACCTTTCAAGTCAAGATGAATAACACAGTGTCCGACTACTACGAAATCACCTCCGGAGTACCACAGGGTAGCGTACTAGGACCGCTGCTCTATCTACTCTACACTTCCGACATGCCAACTACAACCAATACCGAAATTGCCACATTCGCTGATGACACGGCTGTCCTCTCAATCAACGAAAAACCAGAAATAGCAGTAGCACATCTACAAACTCACCTCGACGCAATCCAGGTTTGGTTGAACAAGTGGCGAATCACAGTAAATAGTGACAAGTCAGCACAAGTCACCTTTACCAACAGACGTGTTTTATGTCCACAATCTAGAATTAATGACGCCATAATACTCCAGAAGATCGAAGTTAAATATCTTGGGCTGCATCTGGACCATAAGCTAAATTGGAGCACTCACATTAAAACTAAAAGAAAACAGATAGACCTCAAAATTAAACAAATGAACTGGTTAATAGGGAAGCGATCCCCACTCTCCCTAGCGAATAAATTACTTTTATACAAAATCATTTTAAAACCTATATGGACGTATGGGATACAACTATGGGGCTGCGCCAAGACCTCCCACACAAAAATTTTGCAGAGATGTCAATCGAAGATCTTTCGAACAATGTCAAATGCTCCATGGTATATTACGAATGAAACCCTCCACAATGATCTGAGGATTCCATACGTAGCCAGCGAGATTCAGAGGATTGCAAGCGCGTACACCAACAACTTAGCAGGGCATGGACATCAACTTATAGGACATCTTTTCAACCAACCTACCGTCGCCAGAAGATTAAAAAGGCAATGGCCGCAAGACTTACCTTTATAATCCATCCAAGATTAGTGTGAAGTTATCGGGGAGAAAAGCGCTGGCCGAACCCCTTCATGTCATGTAAAACTACATAACATTTACTTATTACTTGTATAACGAGTAGATTGTAAATAAGCAACACCCAATAAAAAAAAAATTCCAAAAAACATCGATTCGATGCTGTGCGCTACATGATTGAAGAAGATTGGCATGTGATTTACAGTCAGATATAGGCATCCTTAGGCATACTGAAGACTGCAGTACATTCGATTTTGCAAGCATATTTAGCTGTGAAAAAGATCTGTTCTCGATGGGTTCCGCATAATTTGACCGAAGCTCAAAAAAGGCTCGTGTTAATAGGTGTAAGGAAATTTTCAAAATATTTGACGGAGGAACTGCGAAACCGTATACAACATCAAAACAGGTGATGAAACTTGGATATATTTTAATGCACCGGAAACTAAGCAACAATCCACTGTTTCGGTGTTCCAAGATGAACCGAATCCCACAAAATTTGTTCGTTCACGAAGCACTTCCAAGAAAATGATCGCTTGTTTCTTCGATTGTACTGGATATGTCGCAACCATTTCTTTATAGAAGAACAGTTAACGCTGAATGGTATACAACAATTTGTTTGCCAGAAGTCATCGACGAAATCAGGAAAAACAACCGAAAAGGTCACATTATTCTTCATCACGACAATGCCAGCTCTCACATAGCACATCAAACAAATGGTTATTTGAAGGAGGAAAACATCAAATTAATGTCTCATTGCCCGTATTTACCTGATTTATCGCCTAACGACTTCTTTGTGTTCCCGAACGTCAAACAAAAAATGCGTGGACAGCGATTTTCATCACCCCAAGAAGCTGTTGAAGCCTTCAAAATCCATGTTTTTGACATACCAACTTAAGAATAGAATAAATTTTCCAGAATTGGTTTGACGCATCTAAAAGTGTGTAAATCCTAAAGGTAAATATTTTGAAAAGCAATAAAGGTTTGTTTTTATGAAAAAAATTTTTTCTTTCGTAGTTTATGTAAAAACTTAAAAGGCTGCCCTCGTAGAGGCTTTGATTGAAAAATATATTACAATGTCCTTGGACAACACTAGAAGGGGGATTATTAGCATTACATGTAAAAGCCCAATTTTATTTGTAGCTGCTATGATAAAGATTGACAAAGATTATTCTAGAGATCTAGCACGTATTGTGCCATGTAGCACCAACGCGGTCTCACAAAATTTTAGGCAGTATAGGCCGCGTGAGACCACTGCGGTATCACATGCGCGACTATTGGTTTCGGCCATGTGAATCCACGTTGGTGCAAGAAATCAGTGTAAATCATATGGAGCAGTGAAATAAGTGGCCTAACGATCCCGCAACTGCTTTTGCTCGCCGTGGATATGACACCAAACAAACCATACGGCTTCAAAGTTCAAATTTGCTAACATTAAATACTCGAAGACATACTTTTGCGTTGATTCAAAAACAAATATGTGTGATATTGGAAACACTAAAACTAAGCACATTTTGTGTAAAAAATTATAGTTATAGAGAATATTAAAAAAGTAAGTTCATATTTCCTAATAAAATAATTTTTATGAAATTAAAAAAAAATACCTGCCTCAAAGCTACAAACTTGCTGTATGTGTGTCAAAAAAGCATTCCAAACAATAATTTTTTTTTCTCAAATTAGGCACTTGATATTTGATTGGGGTGTTTTTCTTCTTGCTTCTTGCTTCTTTACACCCAGATTCTTTGTTTATTTTGCAATAGCACACAGTACATCGGCGCCTTCCTTTTCGTCCCACATTTTCTAATTTGTGATTATTTTCGATCATGGTTTCGTCTAGTGTTTTATTATATTTTGAGCTATGTAAAAAAATCAATTACTAATTTTCTATACCATTTGATACTTTTGCGTAAAGATGTATTACTAATAACTTCTTTGTTGGTCGGAAAGATCTATGTATGATTTGTGTTTATTACATTCGATTGCATTTTTTGCTTTCGGATTTCCTTTCCTTTCCTTGTCAATGTAATTATTTCATCGGTGTGTTTTGTACTCAACATTATGACGTCCCTTTTATCTTTCCATTTTTTAACTGTTATACCTGTATTACTTTCTTCAGCAATTCTTTCGCCTATGCTTAGTCTTTCATCTATTACATTTTTCCATTTTCTATTTTTACGCAAAGTTCCAATCGAATGGGTTCTACATTCTAATAAATCATGTGCCAAACAAACCGACGTGTAGTAATTTCCTGTGACAAGTGTTGGACCACTATCTAATAAATTCGTAAGTGTAACTACCTTTTAAGGACAATTTAAAAAGTTTTATCCCGAATTTGTGTCTTTTATTGGTGATGAATTTTTTCAAATTTAGACGGCCACGAAAAGGAACTAATGTTTGCTGGAAGGAATCTTGCAGTTTATTAACATGTAATATTTGCAGTCTGTCTTCTGAAACTGCAGAATTGTCACTAAAATGCAACATTTTTAGTAACAACTGAAAACGGTTGCGAGATGTTCGGGTAAATCAAATGAAATTTTTTTCAAATTATCTCCAGTCACGCGGCTCCAATTTATTCCAGATAAATTTGAGGAAATTAATTCGCAATTCTCTTCATCTTCACTCAGGTAATGTTGAAAATTTCCGATGACTTCTTCGATAGCCTGGTTGACATTTGTCGAAGTTTCTGTAATATGTTGCTTCTCATGATTTGCAGAAAACGTTGAAGGTTCACATTCTGGGTAATATTTTGTATTATCTTTGGTTTCCTTCCGTTTCTTTTTGGGAGGCTGCTTGGCATCAGTTTTGGAATTTAGGGACTCGGTTAAATACCCGTCTGCGCTCTCTTCAAACGGCTCTATCATATCTTCCCCATCAGACAAATAATCTTGCCATAATTGTTCTAACTCTTTCTGCTCTTGCTCGTACGTCGTATTAGCTAGGTACACTGTTGTAAGCAAACACCTAACGTACTCGCAAGCACTTACTATACTGTACTAACTTCAAACGATATACCTAGATACCGCAATGCACGCATGCAAGACTGTGCAAATTCTTACTTGCAGATTGTAGTGACACATTGGTCTTCCATACACAAAAGAATGTGCAAGTTCTAACTTACAGATTGTTGTCACAAATTGGTCTCCCGTGGCCATATACATATGTTTGAAAGAAACCCTATGGCTGCGTGAGACCAACGTGTCACCACAACTTTTTTTCAATTTTTTCAAAAAATTATTATGTTTTTCCAAAAAAAGTAATTAATTATTGTACGAAATATAATTTTAGATATAAATTCGTAAAAAAATCTGGCTGGCCAGTGAGACCGAATTTTTCGGTTGTATGGTGGCACAATACGTGCTAGACAACAGTTTATACTATGAGTATTTGCGACCAATACAGTAGGAGTAGATAATATTGTAACGGGCCAAAATGATGACAAGTGCATAATTTGCTGTTTAATTACCAATTTCACGAAGCTTCAACATTTTGAAGATAAGAGACCAACAACAAACATCTGCGACAGCCGTGACGCGGAATGTTCCAGAAGAAACGCGTCCCTCTCTACACCAGAGGGGGGAGCGCGCATGACGGAAATCGAGAATTCGCCAGTATAAAACCACGAGTGCGGCCATTTGAAATAACTTTATTGCCTGGCTCTTGATCTCATCAAAAGTCAGAAAATATTCCTCAGCCTTCTTTTAAGAGTTTTCTTAAAAGATCCTAGTGTTGAAAATCCGTTCCTGAAATTAACCAGTCTAGTAAAATCCGTTTAATAATTCCTTATACTTACCCGAAAGCGAATTAATAATTTTCCAGTATTTTTGCCGTTGTATTAACGAATTTAATAATTTTGATTTTCCAGTTACCGAGTCCGAAGCTGAGCGAGTTAGTGTCCGTCAACCGTAGATAGCTGTCGGGGTAATTAGTTAAATTATACCACCGTTCGAAATCATTGGATTTCCAGGACATTTTTGACAGCAACGTTAGTAGATATAAATATTTACCTTGCTTTGCTTGTTCATTTGAGTGCCCAGTAGTCCGTTTTCCTTGTGACTTTTTTATTTTATTGATCTCGTGCCGGTGTTTGAAACGGTTGAAATCAATAAATAATTCTGTATAAAGGTTATTATTGTTAGGGGAACCAGTGTCTGAATTGGTGACGTACCTTAACTTTAATAACACCCGTTGTTAGTATTTGAACACCTTGTACAAGGTTTGTCGTGATTTGTGGAGAAACTTCACGAAACGTCAAACTTTTGTAAATCCCATTAGAAGATTTGAATTGATTTGGAGCATTTTGAACAGTTCAAAGCGATCTACAAATTCTGTCGAGTAATTTGTGCAAATTTGTAGGGGAAGTAACCCCATTCTCTTTAGAGAGGCTGGAGAATTTTAGCCCACTAATTAGAGTGCATTTTCCGTGTGCCCGATATTTTCACTGTAAAAGTCAGAATCCGATACGAGTATTTAAGCAAAGCAAAGTTGAATTATCTATACCACAACTGCACTGTTAAAAACCGCGTAGGTTGATTTACTTAAAAATCTCCTTCTGCAAAAAGACTGTCACTGTTGATTTCATTAAAGCCCTTATTAAACCTTATTAAACTGGAAAGTGTATCATTCACTATCACGAATCCCGAATACCGTTTATCCGATCGCAAGGAAATTTCCTTCTTTGCGACAGCAAATAATAACTAATTGGTTTGTTTATGTTGCAATTAGCACCAGCTATAACGGCAGACATCTTCTAGCCCGTGACCCAGATACGCCTACCGCAGACCGTCCACAATCGGCGCACTGCCCCGTAAGAGACATCCGGCCGACCAAGGAAACCAGTGGCGTATCAAGAATTTATTGTTATTTGTTAATTAATTAGAATTTATTTTTATTTAGTTTACAAATATTTTGTATATACAGTAGAGTAAGATTTAATAAATTTATTTTCCCCAAGCACGTATAATAGAATTCTGGACAACTCAAGAGACTACCTAGGTTATAAATTGTTGGAGCGTTCGCGCCCCGTATGAGCAAGAGGGCGCAACGTTACAATATCAGTTTATGAGAGGATGGACTTTAGTTTAGTTGATTAGCAACATCCAATTTTATTTAACACTTAGCACAACTATGCAGTTAATAAAAACAAGAAGCTATTACAAGAACTGAAGTGAACTACCATTTGAAGAAACGCTATTGCTTGTCGTTTTTTTAATCTGATTATAGTGATGGCGCGGCGGAAGCCGAAACCATTCGATTTGCCCATAGAAAAATTTGCGAAATTTCTTTTGCAGTTCTGGGCAAAAAGTGCTGTTAATATACCCAAACCCATCGGCACCAATTACTTAAACGCCCAATTGTTGACACCCGGTCTAGACTTCTGTCGGAGCCGGCTGCTGACACAAGAATTATAATACCCAATATTACTGCTACCCCAGGCAATACTCGTTATTTCGAACACAAATTTACGTATATTATACAGTCACTCAAGGGAAATTATTTTTGTTTTCTTTGCATTGTTGAGATAAGTGCTGGCAATTTTTTAGTTTAGTTTGTATCTCAAACTGAAATGTATAAACAGGTTGTTATACTATATATTCTAATAAGTTAAAAAGTTACAAATTAATTGGTCATAAATTAGTTACTACTCCGAGTAACTTAATTGAATTGCGAATTTCAGTAGAATGCGTATAAGCCAACATAACTTTCCCACTTCGGTCGTTCATATTGTTCTAATAAAGCAAACGGCCAGAAAGGGGCTGGTAATGGACAAACGGAACGATTTAGGGCAAAATTTTGAGGGAATTTTAAGCATAGCTTTAGTAGTTACATAACAAAGTCATTCTTTGCTAATCCTCTTATTGCTTGACTGCCACTTCAGCAACTGATGTGGGATTATCCCTTCTGAACGCTCGTGAAACAGTGGTTCGTGCTGCGGTATGTGATAATTGCTGTGTTTCTATTCTCTACATCTGTGAAGTGCATCAGCTACAACCGAAGTTAATTGACTGAAAGTATCTCCAGTTTTATTAATTATCCCACCGCTTTCAGATAAGACCGACTGATTAATGTCCCCAGATTTAGAAACACTAATTCTGAGTATTGTTCGAAACCAATTACGCAACGAATACATTGTGCTGGAAATGTTTAACCTTCGGATGGCCAGGTGGGGTCACTGTGTGACCCCAACGCTTATTTTTTTGTTGTATTTTTCTAAGTGTTTGATTTTGCAGCTTTATTATTTTTTTAGCTGCGTGTTTCACCTTCCCACAAATTATTGTAATACATTTATTTTCAAAATCAATACACTTAATTGACAAAAAAACTTTTTCAGGTTGGGGTCACTTAATGACCCCACGTGGTCGTCAGTGGTATAACTGGGTTTGCTGATGTAGAGTGCAACTATTCTTTTATGCATGTCCGATATTCGTCGAGACCTGCATCTAAGCGCGTTCGAACATGTTGTGACTTGTTGCGACATGTTTGATTAGTTGAGTATATATTAGTTGCAGAGTGAGTGTTGTATACAGTTCATAATTACACGATGTCGCGTAAACCTCTAACTCAAGCCGAACTTGAAGAATTGGCGAATGAAGGATTAGATGATATTCCTGATGAATTAGAATTATCAGAAAGTGAAGACGTGTTACTTGAAGACAGTGATAGTTATAATGTTGACAAAGCCGGTGGTGAATCATCTGAGAATTCCAGTAGTGACTTATCTGACGAAGAGGATGACAATTGGGCAAATACTATTTTGACCAAGGATGGTACACGGTGGTCAAAAAGTAAACCATCTGTAAGACGGCGCCCTGCAAGAAACATTTTGACCAACAAACCGGGACTTACAAAGTATAGTGAAAACATTACGACATCTTTGGAGGCATTCGAGTTATTCATAACTGAAGAAATTTTGGATCTACTAATTCAAGAAACCAATCGTAGAGCTATTTCGTTGAAAGGAAATGAGTGGAAAAACGTAAGTCGCGTAGAAATGAAAGCATTTTTTGGTCTACTGATTATTGCTGGTTCACTCAAAGCATGTCAGGAGCCCATTTTAGAATTATGGAGTCATCAAAATCCTGCATTACAACGTATGATTTTTTCTGCAACAATGTCACGAAACAGAATGAAAGATTTACTGAAATTTATTAGATTCGACAATCTAGAGACTCGACCTCAACGGCGAGAAAGAAGCAAATTAGCAGCATTTGAGGATATACTGAACAAGTTTGTTTTGAACTGCAAGAAAGCGTATA
>JABXWE010050974.1:0-21176 GCA_014611495.1 Limonius californicus | reverse complement strand
ACCTGATTTTTTTCTATGGGGTTACCTCAAGACAGTTGTTAATAAAACTCAACCTGCGTCACTTGAGGAATTGCGGGAAAGAATTACTCAAGCATGTCGCGCTATTACCAGAACAACATTTGCCAAAGTTCGTGCAGAATTTGAAAATAGACTGTATTATTGATTACAAAACAACGGAACCCACTTTGAACATTTACTTCATTGACATTTTTAACAAATTTGTAGTTCAACAAAAGCTTCATTAAATTTTCCTTTTAACGTAAGATTTCAGAATTATTGATTTACCCTATACAATTATTATTTATACCATTGGATAGCATTTTTTATAGGCTTTTCAATGATGTATCACAAGCAGGGGTTTGCTATTTAAACCTTTTTAGTTGGGGTAGGTGGGGCCTAGGGGGTTGATGGGGCTGAGTTCTCTTTTATGTCATTTTAGTTCCCTCTTCCTATCCTACAAACGGTTTTGAGCATTTTTTGATATCATCTTTCGTTTGTGATATATAGCCCATTGTAAGTTTTTAAATTGTCACACTGTATACAGAAAAACAGAGATCTGATTTCTATTTGTTTCTGTCGAGTATTGATCGAAGACTATTTTAAGAAAAGTTTTTGCATTAAATTTTTTTAAAAGTCTTAAATTTAAAATCAGATTGCTTGTGGTTATTAGTGGTTCGATAGCTTGAAATAACAGCTTGAAAATGCTGTAGCGCATTCAGACAAGCGGATTTTGAATCATTAGCGTTAATGCTCCTAATCTTGGGCAATTAATCGTTGGCTAGCTTAACCCATTAGTGTACAACGTCCGTTTAAACGGACTAACAATTTTGCGCCATTTCCGGAGTTGTAAACATAACCTTAAATATTTTGTTGTTACAGTGACGTTTAGCAGTCTTTAACTTTGTCGGAAAAAAATATTTGAATGATATTTAACGTGTTTAATGTAATTTGTGTAACAATTTGTTAAAAATGGACCCGTCACTTTACAGCACACGTCACAATGGGTAAGTTTCTTATTTATAATTTTTGTTAAAAACTATGTAGTAACCTATTGAGATTAATTTTTGTTAGCTATGATATAGACTTGCATATCTTAATATGTTTGAACGATTAGAATTCATAAATAAAACTTTTACACTAGTTTTTTCTTTGCGTCCGTTATAACGTACGCCATGCATGGCATGTTGTTTATCATGTTCTTTTCTAATTTACAGTTTATCATTAGAACAACTTCTACAAGCGTTAGAAGATGATAATTTAATTAAATTAAATAATTCTCAAACTGAAATAGATATTTATGCGATTCCACCAGCTGATGGGAATGACACTGATCTTGATGAGGATTTGAGCGATGATGAATATAGGGGAGATCTGAACTGCTTGGGTCCAAAAATGTTAAAAACTGTATGTGAAGTAAAAATGCGTAAAAAAGAAATTGAAAACCTAGTGCCAACGGTTAGTAATACAGAAAATATATTGTCGGATTCAGACTGGGACTCTAGCGATGAAGAGCCGCTCAGCAAGTATGTTAAGATGAATGACAATAAAAACAAAAAAATTCTAAAGACTACGGAATTTAAATGGAAAAGAGTGAAACCATCTTTTAACATGATTGTGAAATGTGTAGAAGTACCAATATCAGAAGAAGCCAAGCACTGCGAAAGTCCTTTGGAATTTTTAAAATTATTTTTAACAGAAGATTTACTACAAAACATAGTGTATCAAACAAACTTGTATTCGGTACAAAAAAACAATTCATTAAATATGACACTGGATGAAATGTACGTTTTCATTGGTGGTCTTCTTCTCTCTGGCTATGCCAAGTATCCCCAGAAGAGGATGTTTTGGTCGAGTTTGTCCGATGTTCCTCAAATTTTACAAAATAGTATGCGACTACATAGATTTGAGCACATTTTAAAAAATTTACATTTAAATGATAATACTCAATTTGATATCTATCTACTGATGATCGTTTGTTCAAACTTAGGCCTTTGATTGTACATCTCAATCATGCTTTCAAATTACATGGCGGACTTCCAGAACTTTTGTCCATAGATGAAAGCATGATACCTTACTATGGAAAACACTACGCAAAGCAGTTCATAAAAGGAAAACCTATTAGATTTGGTTTTAAAAACTGGGCTCTTTGTGGAATTAATGGTTATATGTTTGCTTTCGAAATATATACCGGAAAAGCGTCAAATAAGGAAAAAGTTTTTGGTGTTGGAGGTGACACGGTAATATCACTCATTGAACAAACAAATATTCTCCCTAACAAAGGATTTAAAATGTTCTTTGACAACTACTTTTCGTCCAGTGCTCTCCTGTGTCATCTAGCTGACTGCGGATATTGTGCAACAGCTACCATACAAGATACAAGAACATGCAAATGCCCTCTTCCAGAAAGAAAAGTAATGGAGAAAAAACCAAGAGGCTATTATGATTATCAGACTGACGTTTCTGATAAGATATCTCTTGTCAGATGGAAAGACAATAAGGTAGTGACCTGTATAACTAACTACGATGTTATTGAAGAAGGTACATGCACTAGATATTCGCGGGAAAACAGAGCAAAGATTACAGTCACTCAGCCCAAACCATTCGTTAATTACAATAAAGGAATGGGAGGGGTGGATATTCTAGATCAGCATGTTGCTTCTTATCGTACTCGGATGCGTCAAAGAAAATGGTACTGGCCGATCTTTTCATATTTACTTGATGTTTCCGTAACAAATGCATATCTCCTTATGAGAAAAGTACTTCCAAATGATGAACGAGTATCCGGTCTGCTGCAATTTAGGAGATCTATCACCACAGATCTTCTTACAATATACGGAACGCCATCCTCTCGGGGGAAAATAGTTCAACCGCCAAGTGAAAATATCAGGTTTGATGGAAGAAACCATTTAATAGTGTATAACGAAACCGAAAGACGTTGCAAAGTTTGTACCAAAAAGGCCCATTTCGTTTGCGAAAAATGCGATGTCGGTCTTCATCCGAAATTTTGTTTTAAACTTTATCATTCAAAATAATCCAAAAGTATTATAATTATCGTAGTTTTAGTGTTAAAGTGTTATAGTTACCAATAGTATAGTGTCCGTTTAAACGGACGGTTTGTATTTACCATACTAGAAAAAAAAAAATATTTTTTTTTGTATTTTCTGTTTATTTTCCACAAAATTGAAACCCCCCTGTTGTTTTTGTCAACAAAAACTTATCGGTAAACTTCATACACTAATGGGTTAAAAGAGTGAAAAATAGCAAAGTATTTTTTTCGGGGAATTTTTATGTTCCAAATCATTAGTTCCTTTTTTAACCGCTCCACCTCGTTAATTTTCACATGTGTCAACTACAACAGGGTCCCGGAGCCCTTTTCTGCTAAGAGGTTTTACTTGTATTCCTGGGGGTTTTTAATAATAATGCAAATTCTTTTACGCTGATGCATATTCAGCTGTTTTAGAGTTTTCGCTTCAGTTTGTTTTTTAATATTTTTTTAGTATACGCATGCTTTTATAATTTATCTGCAGCAAGATTTCTTAATTACAAGCCTGATGAGAAGTCTTTTTGATATCATACGGCTTTGAAGTTCGTTTTTCCTGCGTTTAAAGATTGTGTAACGTAATCAAGCCACCCTACACATCAGAAAATTTAATTTGAAGAAAGCACCGGGGTTATTTTCGTATTCCTTAAATACGAAGATTCGCCTTAATTATGCGAATTGAAGTCCCGATTATGAATGTGCGTGAGATAATTTAATAAATCTGCGCTACGGTTGCAGACGTTGTTTTATTACTTCGACCCGCTCGGCGGTTCTAATTTTTAATCCTGCGTAGAGCGTAAGGAAAAGTTGAAGCAAAATTAGAACGCTTGCCTATTTTGGGCTTAATTAAATATATATAGGAATTTGTCAAAGGAGCATGCAAGGTGGAAATCAAGGAAAAACCAATTACCGTGTACTGGAAGTTTATAATCAACTAGGCGTTACTATCGCCATCCTTATCAGTTTTCGAACGTGCGTGGCTTCCCCTGATACCTGCGCATTAATTTTACTGCCAAAAATTCCTTACTTTATTGCCTGATGGTGTTTAATGAATGGTTCGGTTCTTTTTCTTCTGAAAGGAATCAGGTCGATCGTTAATTGTAATGTTCCTTGAAGGATAATCAATATTAAACCAGCTTAAAGAAACTGGCCATGGCATATTCATCTTGTCAACCAAAGTGCGGAAATAGTACTAACGATTGAACGCAAAGCTGCTTACATTTTGGGAGTACCTATTCCCAAATGGACGAAACGGTTGAGGGCGAATTTTCTCATTTTGTGTTTTATATTGTAATTTCCATTTTCTGCTAAATTAATTAAGTCAGTGAAATAGTTATTTGTGTCCCGACCTTATTTTCTACCTTCGTTGATGCTTGTTCTGCTATTTGCTTTTATTTTCTTAGAATGCTCTTTCGGTTATCTATTTTTGAAGTAAAGTTTGAAAACCCCCCTAAGAAACTAACTGACAATTATTGTTTAATTTATATCATTTTCTGAGCTTGTGGGCTGCGTCTCACACTTCGAAAAATAATAAATAAACCATTAGGAGATTTAATACATCCACATGCACTACATGCAAAAGAATGATTATTTATTCAGATAAAACTGATTTTTTAATGGAACAGTTTGTATGTTTTTGGTTTTGCTGTTGTCTCATTGTTCTTTATTATTTTTAATGAACGTCTTGTATTTCTTATATATGATTTTTTGGTACCTTTTTTAAAATTTTAATCATATAACTTGTATATTGTTATCTATATGCACTTTTCTGCTTGTTTGTGTTTCAGTAGAATATAAAATTTGAACTTTTTTGCTGAATAGGGTGCAAAAAATATTTAAAATTCCAGGGGGCAGTTTTGAGGCGAAAAATAATATTACACAAATGTATGTTTTTTAGGGGGTAGAAAGTATTGTATATTGTATTGTATTTATCAAAAATGCTGAATAGTGTGAAAAATAACGAATATAGGCATTATTAAGTACATTCTGATCGATGTTGCATTTCAAAGATTAAATATTGAGGGTATTGATGTTTTACTATAATTTTCCTAAAACAATTCTTATAAGGAGAATTATTACACAAATATCTACTTATTAACAAGCGGAAATAGAGCCTGTCGAATATTACAAATGTTTCTACTAACTAGTCATTGAAATGATTATGACCGGTTTTGGTGATTATTCATTATGACCAGGTATCTTTTGTCGCCGTTTATTGAGTATTATTTATCTATAAATTTTTAATTACAGTGTTTTAATACCGGTAGAACACAATTTTTATGCTAACTGTTGTGGAATTTGAATGTTGGACCTGCACTATCACCTCATTCATTTAAATACAGAAAATTGTATAGACGATACAAAAAAAGCTGTTGGAATTGTGTTGCAGACTTTTTCTTAAGTTGAGTTGTGGAAATTAAATTAATAAATATAATACAATGTAAAAACTTCTACATAATTATAAATTAACGGTTTGCAACAGCGCTCACAATTGAGTAACCGATAATCGTTAATAGTCTTAAAAAACCGTTTAAACATTGCTATATCATAAACATTCGTGAAAGGGTTATTATACATTATTTTTAGTGTCATCAGTTTTACAATGAATGGCTTGAATTGTAGCCTCTAAATGGTTACTGATGTTTGTTATTGTTTTGTATTTTTATGGATTGTAGTCTTCAAATTAAGTAACATCATAAAGCGGTCTACTTCAACAAATTTTCAGTTGGTGGATAAGATAATTCGGATTTAATATACAGATAAGCGTGACGGGAAACTACTTTGCTGAGGAAGTAGGCTCCTGAAAGTTATAGGTGTTAGTACTGTCATTCCTCATATCCACTTCTTCTATCTGTAACCCAATCAAATTTACGATACAAATCAAACGCAAGACCACTAAAAATCAGACAATTCGGCAAATATAAAGGAACGGAAGTATAACATCCACCATTCATAAAAAGATCAATTCGCCTCCTTGAGATGCCCATAACTAGAGCAACAAGGACTCATCAAATCCTTGCGGCGCCCGGACCTAACGATGTGATAAGTTTTGCGAACCAAAAGCGCCCGAATGGAGATCGTAATTTTGTTCGGCGGTGCAGATGGGCGTTGAGAACGTTCTCGCGCAAACCTCTCCAACGACCGGGCTTATAGACTTAAGGTGTAACACCCCCGGGCTATATCATATTTCTATGCTGACCTGAGCAATGATCTCTGGCTCTGTTCCAGCGATTTTCAAACATTAATGCGCATGAAATTGGAAAATTGCAAGATGTGTGAGAATAATGGTCTGAAAAATCACATGAGTGAGATTCTTATGTGGAAGAGGAGTAAAGAAGAATAAGGCACATTTAACAGCGATGCTACTGAAATATTGGTGTCTGCTGTAATTTTGATGTATTTTAGGGGAATATCGGAATCTGAAGCATCTCCTTACCAGAAGCTTCGAAGTAAACGAATTTTCATGGGATTTATGTAAAATGAAATATCCCCGAGTATGTTTAAAATGGTCTTATTTTATTTAGTTATTTTCATTGTTTAAGTTAGAACTACACAGTTATATTTTAAAGAAGTTTTTAAGTATTGTCGAGGTTGTATTAATTTTTACAAGAAGCCCTATTGGTAGATATATGTATGTATAAAGAATAATAAGACACATGTCATGTTTTGGTGGTAATACAGCATAAAATGGATATCTGAGAAAATTGCAACAATGCAAATCTGTATCGACAGTGAGATTTATGTAATTGTACAGCTTAATAGTAGGGTCAGAATATGTGGCTCATTTAAATGGTGTAACTAATGCCAGACCAAGAATTATTTCATCAATTAACCCTTTAAATTATTCGTATATGCAAAGTGCTACTGTAGCAAAGGGGCGTGGGAACACTAAATAAATTTTTCACTAAACCAAAAAGCTTTGTTATTTGCAACATTACCAGATTACTCACAACTTTATGGTATGGAACTGGAAAGTTTGGGAATAATATTTACGGAGATTTTGTAAAAGAAAACTTCTCTTGGATGTGGGAGTTAAGTGTAAGTATATCAAATTAGAATAGGTTGTATATACGAAAAAAATATATAAATATTATTCTACTATACATTGAAAGGAAAAAGTCTGCAACACAAGTAATTGCAAACACCAACGGCAAAAGTAATTGCAATAACCTATGGAGGAAGTAATTGTAGTAGTAAAAATGGGGTCATTAAGGATTGAAATCGTTGGCAAAAAGTTTTTATGCCGTTTATGAATAAAAAATTACATCGTAGTTATGGTTGGTATGTAGATTTTTGTTTCTTATTAAATTAGAAATGCCACTTGGTACAATTTAAATTAGTGTTATAGCGCACTGTGTACAGATAGCGTTCAGAAAAAAAAAGCGGATTACCCGTTAAAGCAGTGGAAAATATGTGAAGGAAATCCTAGGACTGGTTTGTTTAGATTTTTGGGACTGATATCGTTAATATCTGTATTCGTTATATTATTATATATTGTTATATTCATTGTTTAGATGCAAAGCTTAGGTTAAAGATTCATTTGAGACACTTTCGTCAATGTATGTAAAGATCAAGTTAGAGAAAAACGTAAGAATCTACAAAATGAATTGAGGTACTTCGTACTAACACTGGAATCGTGTGTCACTACAGGCCTTATGGAATTAGTACTAGCTTTGGTGTAAAAAGTGAATGAGGTAACTTATACTTCTCAGGAAAACGAAGTTTCTGTAAGAGATAAAATGCGGAGCATCTTAATTGCTGCATATTTTTAAACGGAGTATTGGGCAGAAGCTGGTTTATCTGATCAGCTGTTCGCCAAGTCAAAATTATTTCGTTAAATTACTTAAATTCAACATGGAGTAATAATGAATCTGTTCATTCCTAGCATATTTAGTTTTTTGGCAATGTTCCGAAATGTCAGCCTAGGAAATAAAACCCAACAAAGCGAAAAAAAAAACGATTCCTTCAAATATTTTGAGGGTACTAAAACAAACAAGCTTTTGAAACAAGGAAATACCAAAGATATCGTATTTATAGCACATCCGAAATTTACTGGAGTGAATACAGACTGAGAAATGTATTATTTACAAACAGAAGTTGGCTGTAATCCGGTGTAATGTAGAAGAAAAACGAATTCACAAAAAAAGTGAATGAATAATCGATTTGCCAGAACTAACTGCAATGTTCTAAAATGACCAAAACATAAAAAAATATACAAAAATAAAAGTTGAACGGTATAGCAACAAATGTAACAAATTATTGTGGTGCCAAAAAAATTGATAATAAATTTGTTAGATGTTATTTACGAATTAATAGATATATACCGTATATAATGTATATAAATATATGCAGTGTCCCAACTAAAACAGTCCGCTCCGAATAACAACAACAGTTTGAAGGGGGATATCTTTTACCATGTAAGTCATCTATCCTACTTCATCCCCCTAGTCTCCACTACCACCAACCCCAAAATTTTAAATTGCCAAGTTCATGTGAAAGATTTTTTTTTTGTACAATCTGCAACTTTTTTTGCAATTTTGTCGATTAATTTTTTAGAAAACGCGTTTGTAGTTTCGGATGCGTATGGGAAATGATTTTATTAATTGTTCAAAGTGTCAACCACTATTGTATGTACAATAAACATTAACGCATCAGTTACGCATCACATTGCAACAAAACAAAATAATACAATGCTTGGTTTGTAATTGTATTCGTTTGTAAGAAGTGTCAAGAATTATTAAATGTGATCTCTTGTAAATAAATTGCGCATGGGAAATGTTGTGAGGAGACCCGAAGGCCGTGCCACACCCTGCTGCCAATTTAACCCTGTTTGAGGTAGTTAGTGACGTGGCACACTAACCTAGGGGGATCGACGGTACTCTCCGAGTCACCGCGGGTTGCAGCGTTAGAGCGAAGAGCGTCCCTTAACTTTGAGTACTATTTTACCAGTACTCGCGTTTGTCCTCCACGCTGCTTCCCAGTTCTTGTAAGAACTTCGAAGTAGGATAGATGACTTACCTGGTAAAGGGTGTTTCCTTTCAAACTATTGTTGAACTGTCGCCGATTTTTTAAATTTGATTGCTTACAAATTATTTAGACGAGATCTGGGTTAACAGCTGTATTATTAAACTGTATAATCGGGTATATTTGCAACCGCACTGCTCGAAATTTACTAATGAAAATGATTAAATAGTGTGTCTTAAAAAGAATGGGGTGCCACTGAAGTATGTTTTCCTTAGATTACAAAAGACAAAGTCAACCTAGTGGCAAGTACTTTCTTATGAAGAAGGCATTGAAAACGAAGAGTTTATTTGTTTGTTCTTATATAACTTTAAACGTTCTTCGAGTTTTAATTGGTGTATGTAGTAATACAAATGTAGTTATGCTAGTTTCTAGTTAATAATATGGAGCACTTGCTCTTACTTTGTAACTTTGCTACTATTCTACGTTTTTCTTGGTTGGAAATTAAGCTGGGACTGTTAGCTTTCCAAATCAACAAAGTTTATGAAAATCGGGCAAGAAACAAAATAGGTAATTACATTTAACGAATCGATGTAAAAAGAACTTTGAAGCGCCATATCTCCGCAACGTTGCTGTATTTTAAAAAGTTACTGGATAATTTAGGGATTAAATAACCTCGGCTATACTTGGTTACAGTTTTGAGCACATGTTTAGAATCATCGTGTATATCGCAGCGTTTATTTTATAATTATGCATTGAATTGCGTGTTTAGAAAGAGATCAACTGTGTATTCGTGTATAAATAGCGAAGAAAACTCTTGACTGAAAAAGCGACGCGGCTCCATTCATTGGGATAAATATAAATTGCCAAAATTACAGGTCTGTAGAAAACTCACGTATGTAATTTAAAACTTATTCGTAAAAAGGTGGGGCTTCGGTTTATTGTCCAAGCAAATTTTAAAAGATTGGTTGCTAACTGCCGATATAAACCATTTATATGGCTTTCTTCTAACTTTTAATTTTTTCAAAGGTAATTGGAGATGCAATTTCTGTGATAGCTAATTCTAATAACGAGAAAACGGAGAAGCATGTTTTTCTGAAATACATGTTCAAAGTAGTCCATTGTAGGACTTGGTATAAAGGATCTGATGCTTTCCGGTAGCTGCATCACAATTTTGTTTCCTTTATTGTAGAAGCACATATCGCATCGTCTATATTCCGCTGTTACAAAAATAACCGCCTCATTTTTAAACATCTCACTCCTGCCATTATTTCCTAGACTTCACGTCTTTTCCCTGTCGAAGATAAGCTTTGTTGCTATCTCAATTATTTTTCTTTGAAATAGACTACTTGTTTAGGACTTCTAAGAATTGTATATAATCACTGCTTGGAGAGATGTGAATTCAAACTTATTGATGTTTTACATTTTGTTGTAGAGCGAAAATTGATTGTAGTTTATTTGCTAACCCTTATGTTGACCGAGTGCCCGCGTTCTCTGTAACATACGTGATGAATGTGATTGCGCACTTACAGTATTACAGAGGAGAAATTCCCCGTTTTGAGTAATTATGGTCGAATTAACGAGAAAATGGACGAACGTCGACTTCATAGCGGCTGGTTATAAATTATCCTTACACCTTGCCCTAAAATATCATGAGGGTCTTATAGATAAAGGTTGAATTGCCTTCGAGGACGGTTAGCGCTTTGCTTATGACAGTTTAATAAATTTTCATTTGCGCACAAAGGTTTGTTAGTTAATCTAATGTCGGTTTAATATTTGTTTTTTGGATACGTTAAAAGAGTGTTGTTGCTTCGCTTGTTGGTTGATACCGAAAATGATGAATGCTATTCTGCTCACGGAATCTGGAATAAAACTAGGGGGCACGACTTAAAAATCGGAAGTTGCGTCTTGTTAAAAAGTCTAGTCACAAACCAGTTGGTTTTGAAAGTTCTAATTGCAAGTGTTTACAAGCTTCTTTCAATTAAGGAGTCTTCTGTTGATTCTTAACCAAATAGGAAATTTCTTGTTTTTTATCGACATCCTCTTATTTATTTTATGTTGTGTGGAGCATTTTCTGTCATCTTGGGAGCTTAACAAGCTTTAAAGGCCATTAAAGGTTCATAAAACGATAGCTGGGAGGTTGTTTTTGGGAAACAAGCGACGGTTCAGCGCCTCCTTATCGTTATTAATCTCATAGCACAAGTTTGGATAAGATTAATATCGATTTATAAGGAGAAACTGAAGAAGAAAAAGGAGAGATAGGCTGCATTCACCGCCCAGAAGTTTGTTAATAATTCCGTAAATAGAAAGCTAGCTCTGAGTTTCAGTTTTGTTTTCAATCTTTGTTAAATGAAAAAAATCTTGGTGTAAATTAAGTGGCGCTTGGGTAATTCGCTGACGGAATGGTTTTACACATTTAGAGAAATAACATTTTCTTGCACTTCGAGGTTTATGTTTTTAATATTTAATGTTTCTTCTTTTTCTTATTATTTATATATTATTTTGGTGGCCGTGGGCTAGATGTTAGCGTGTTAGACTTCTACGCCGAAGGTCCTGGGTTCAATTCTCAGTGCCGGGACATTGAATTTTTAATGGTCGTTCTCCCTCGCAAGGCAATGGCAAACCAGCGAGGTATTCTGCCTAGTAACTCTTCTCTGGAGTAGAAGTGTTTACGCTTCCCGTGGTATGAAGTCCACGTTAAGCTGTAGGTCCTCTACGTCTGTGGCATTTTAAACGCGCAACACAGACATAGGAGAGAAGATGCTTTGTCTCGTAAGAGATAAAGCACTCGAAGAAGACGATATATTTATGTTTTAGCGAGCGAAATAGCAGCAGGAGTCCTTCAGATTTTGAATGTTTAATGAGACCAAAATCAGGTAATTTTTTTTATTAAGAAGGTGTCATTCATTTAATAGGTAGAAGAGTTGTTTATACGAATCTACCGTGGATAATCTTAAATGCAATTCAATTTTAATCAAAGCAATAAATATCTCACGGAGGTTTATTTCAAAACACATTTAATGGTTTCACTTGACCGTAAAATCAAGTCAGCATGTAATAAACATTAAGCAGAATTTACAACAACGTGTTGGAATTCTGCTAACCACGAGTTCGAGAACGCTTGCAAATACGTGCTGGTGCATACAGTTTTGCCGTAGAAATCCTGCTGCGTATCCACAACAAAAATTAAATAGAAAATTCTGTGCTGATTGATTATACGTTCCCAGACTTAAGTGTGTCTCTATTCGTTGGCTGCGAAGCTGAAGCATTTTGTACATCGCATGAATGTTGAATTTCGTCCTTAAAAGTTTCGTTTTTGTACTGGAGTTTTCTCAATGGCTATCAGAATTTCTTCTTCTGCTTCAATTTTTCTGGATAGCATATGCAAAATCATGAGAACAGCTATTATATAGGTATTTGCATATAGTGTGTTAGGTTTACTTCGATTTGGGAAGCTTGTTCTGCGTTTACGGTAGCTTTGCGTTAGTTAAATCGAACATTTGAATGATCATAAACTTACAATATGTATATTACGTGACATCTTCCACTGGTTAATGTAAAAACGAACGAAAGTTTGGCGTGCTGAGAAATGTAAATTCTTAATTAAAATCTCCAAAAGTATTTGCAATATTCAAGTGGGGATTAACCATTTTAACGCAATTTCAGAATCAACATTTTTGCCCTTATATCTGTTTTTGTTTTGGAATGTGATTAGCGTAATTGCCTCCTTTTTTCGTATTCACATTTCTGCAGCCTAGTTTATTAAATTGAAGTACTCAATTTTAAGTGGCTGTCGTTTATAGTATAATGAAACAAAATGGACTAATATAAAAAATGATGTCGCTCAAATGGCCACCTCTAACTGCAATGTACGATTGAGCTCTCTTTAAGGCATCTCTTATAACTATAGTTAAGACATCTGCTGTTATGTCTTCTTTTGTCCAGGGATGAGTCTGAAGGTTATTGGCCGAAACATTGTCTTTGAGGTAGCCCTATAAGAAAACACAGTAGTTGTGAGATCTGGTGGTCTGATGCGTAATGTTAAATCATCAAATCGAAAAATTAAAAGTTCCGGGAATATGTTTCTTAAAATGGTCATTGTCTGTCTTCAAGGGTGCCCCGTCACACCGTCCTGTTACAGCCGCATATTCCCCAATGAAAATTCTTCTCATTGGGGTGGCGATAAGTTTTCCAGCACCGCTTTATAAATAGCGCTCGTAGTAACAGCAATGCTTTTATCGTTCTTAAAAACGGGACAAGTACACCTTGTGCAAAGACTCCAGTTGGAGTCGGGCGATGTGGATGATTTCGGCGAAAAATTCTCTGCGTCGAAATAATCAATTCATTGTTTTCAGTGAACAAAGTTTGTGCATATTTTGTGGTGAATATGGATACATTTGGGCATATTGTACACTGCACAACGGTGAAAATTGATGCGAAAGACGGGATGACACAATGGCGGCTACTTCAAATCGGATACTTCACATACATACTTCTCTATACATTGGAATATTATTAAGTTATTTAATTATCTACATATTACAATTAATTTAAATTTTTATTACGAGCAGTGGTAAAGCTGATACGAAAATTGATATAATAACAAAATATAAATTATCGATAACTGCCCCATTTACTATCGGAACCAGGTATTTCTGTTTACAAGACCTTATCCACTGCACCACAAAAATTTTCATTAAGCTAATAAAACTAATAGTAACTAATAACAATAATACATTTTACATTGTTACTCAAAGTATGCTGGAAATATGAAATGTGAAAAAATATACTTTCCCGGTATACGTGAAAAGGGATACCAAATAGTAAGAGAGTTTTTATGCTTGTATTAAATCGCCGCGGTCATGCATAAATGTTTACCAGTTGGTTGAGTTTGAATTGGTGGACAATGGCGTGGACAGTTTTGAACTATGAACACAAAGCCTTAATCCAATTTTAGTCAATAAGTGACCTACACGTGATCGTTGTGTTAACAAGACTGTGGGCCCTTTAAGAGGGCACAAAGGAGGCGGCGCGTGCTGCAAGCTATTAAGGGAAACAACAACCGGACATGCCACTGGAGGAAATTCAGTTATAATAACTGCGGAATTTGCAAAACGCTTCGGGGGAACAATTCGAGATGTGCATTAAAACCGCATGGTGTTCAAAAATTCACATAAACGCTCAAGAACAGCACGTATCCGGAAAATATCCGTCTAATAAAACGAGTCAGACGTGCGAGCCGGTAGTATTACATCTTTGGGGCAACTGGCAGTGACATGACCCTAGCATCAATAATGTGAAGGTCCCGTTGATGAAATTCGTAACTTACGGTTAACTCTTCGCACACCGGAACTTTAATTGAATAGTAATGTTGCTCTAATGGACGAGCACACACGCGAGTACGGAGTTCCGATGCCGGAAGAGGGAATTTTGCACAAGACGTGGAAATCTTACACTCTGGAATACCACTCATGTTAACTTGACTAATCTTGAGGCAGGACTCGAGCCGGTAATTGCATGAGACCTTTTGACACTGTTCCGACTGTTATCGGACCGTACATGCTTCGACGATCATTTAAATATTACGTCGTTTTTAGTGTAGATCTCATTTCAGATACATTTACGTCTGGCCGATGGAATGCCCGCCTTTCTGGCAGTTCCATTTACTGAGCGATTATAGTGGGTGCTTGTGTAGCATGACATTTTCAATTAATCTAATTAGACATCTTAATTTATCAACCGTTGAATTTGCTGGCTTGCAGAGTGCTTACTACCGCTTTACTGATTCCTTTTGCAAATGTACGTGATGCACCCTCTATTTTACCCCGGCAAAAGTCTCTGTCGTCAATTAATTTTATTTATGTTCTTGACTGTGCCCTCGCTCTTTGTATCCTCAAATTGTTCCAGATTTGACAAGGTTTAAAATTGCATTTATAATTCAAGCTGTGGTATTTTAGTGGTTATTCTTTTTTAGTGGCTGCTATACACTTGGAAACCCTCGTTCTAAACATTTGTCCTGAACTTCTTGCAAGCATCGTCTTAAGAACATATTATATCAATGAAAATATAGATAACAAGGTTGAGGCCGTTTCAGTTACAATCACTAATGGAATGTAGCGCAATCCCTGTTGCTGGAAATATTTCGTACAATTTAGAGGCTTTATACTCTGTACACTATTATTTCCCCATGTCTTTAGTTATTTTTTCGGTTTCAGAGTAAGTTTACATTCTGTTTGTACGAGTATCCATCAACAATTGAACTGTAATACATTGTGTGATAACTTACTCTTTTCTGATAGTTCTGTATTTCAAATTTGTCAATTATTAGTTTTTCCTAGCCAAATTGTTTACAATTCACCTAGTAATCGACAAATAAGTAGATATATTTAGTAATTGATCGATTTATCATTGGGTATATAAATTTTAGCATTTAGTGACCAGAGAGATATCAACTTTAGTTCAAATTCCAATTGGGTTTTAACCGCTGCTAATTAGAGAACTTTTAACGACGGTAGCTGAGGGCGTCGAGAGTTTTCGCGGTTTGTTAACTAAAGGTCGAATTAATGTTGTTCATCGAAAAGTATTTTAATTGTCGAGAATAATTTATAAAGCTTGGACTGTTTTTTTTTTAATTATTCTGTTTATTTTGGGAAGGTCAGTGCATACCGTTGAGTTTTTAAAAAATTTGGTAAACCAAATCAACCCGGTTCATCATGATTCGTTTGGCATGGTTTGGTTTAAACTAACTCGATTCGATGATGTTTGGTTAAACATGGTTTGGTTTAGCAAGGTTTCGTTATGTACGACCTTGTTGGTCAAGTTGCGTTTAAGGTGGTCGGTTTCACAAGGTTTGCGTTAACAAGGGTAGTTATAATGCGGTTCGCAAAAAAACGCTGTTTGACATAGTATGGTTTAAAATCGCATGCTTTTATATGTTCCAATTTAATGTGAGTTGGTTCATCCAAGTTAGGCCTGACATGACTTAGTTTAAAAAGGCTTGGCACGGTTTAGTTTTTCGATCGATAAGTTGCTATATAACTGCCACATGGTCTGTTTTGCCAAGGTTCTTTTTCACAATGCGTGATTTCACGCGTTTGAGTTTAATATGGATTCGTTTAAAAATTCTAAGTTTGACACTATTTGGTTCGAAGAAGATTTGGTTTGATATGGCGCATTCTGACAAGGTTGGATATAGATATAGCTGGTTCACAGGTGGCACCTTCCACTTCCAGGAGTTGTAGCTTGAAAAGGCCCGTTTTGGCAAGATTCGATATGACATAGCTTGGTTCGACAAAAGATTTGACTGATGCGATCTAGATCGAGGAATTTTGGTTTGACACGAGTTGGTTTGACAGGGACTTTTTTAACGTGGCTTTCGTATTGACAAGGTTCGGTATATTTTAATTTGGCAGGGCTAGGCTATTGGTGTATCCTGTGGTGACATGTTTTGGTGTACCATGTCTTAGTTACCTCGGTCGACAAGACCTGGTTCGATCAGCCTTAGTTTGACACAAGATTTGGTTTGACACGATCAGGTTTAGCAGGGATTAGTTTAACGTGATATTGGTAAGGTTCGGTATATTGTGGTGTACCATGGTGTAGGTTGGCAAACCTCTTTGACATGACCTTGTTCGACATGCCGCAGCTTGATAAGGCAAAATTTGGTTTAGTGCGAAGTTCTTTGACAACGTTTGGTATAGTATCGCCTAGTTTGATACGGTTTAACACGGTTCGTCGATATAGCATAACTTGCTTAGGGAAAACTGTTTGACATAGCGACATGTAGGAACAGTTGTTCAATAAACAAATTGTATGTAGTTGTAGACGTTTTGATTTGACACGATCTGGTTTGGCAGAGCTTGGTTTAACATGGCTCTATTGGCAAGGTTTGTTATAATATGGTCTAGCTCGACAAAATTTGCTTTGATATGTGTTACGATATTATTCGACAAGGCCGGGATATACTCATACCCTGTTTTGACAGGTTTTACTGTAAAATGACGTAGTTCGGTTGACTTCAATTGACATGACCTGGTTCGACAAGGCTTATTTTGCGTTACCCATCACCAAGGTTGCAGTATAGATCTCAGATAATAAACGACCTACAATGCAATAACTACACCGAACTGAAAAGGCTGGCAGGAAATAGAAGACGATGGAAATAGATAGTGTGGAATCAAACCAATCAAAAAGATTGATAACCGAGGAGGAGGAGGACCACCAAGTACATATTGATATCGTTAGAAGCTCGTTGTTTGCAGTAACCACCTGTTTCTTTCAGAAAGTTGAATATTAGAGGTTTGGTGAGATACTGTTTTGTATGACGCCTTTTGTAAAGCACGGAGTGATCAGTTTTTACATGGGCTGATTATACGTGACTTGGTTTGACAAGCGTCCGTGTTTGAATTGAACTTGTGGAAGAAGTTTTATAGTTTCGTTGTTTTGCCTCACTTTCTTAATTTTTTTTAATTTCTGCCATGATCATTTTTCAATTTTTATTCATTGTATCTCTAATTTATCTGTATTCATGTATTTAAATGATCATTTTGCTTTATTTAGTTACTATTATTAATGTTTATGATTATTCTAACGTATTGTTTTTAACCTATTTTGTGTTACTGGGGAATTGTGACATACATTTTTATTTTTAAACTGCGGAAACTGTAGAGTGCATCTACTAGAGCAAGCTTTTAAAGTCCCATTTGCTTTAAAATGATTAAATTTTCTCTAGAATCACAAATTACTTTTATTGTTTGCTTTTGTATTAATTTATCGTCTACGGAACTCGCCCCGTATTCTTTGATCCGGCTTCGTGCTTTTAGCTTGCTCCTATATCTTATTTTCTTCCGCTTTGTGTCATTAACCTGTTCGTTGTTTTCTTTTATGGTAAAAAGCGCGTCCGTAACGAGCTCCACCTGTAGTGCTGTCGTTTTATAAATAGCCGTTTCTTCTTTATCGCTGACACCCGCACAATGGCCGTTAGATGGGCTTGCGTCAAATTTGTTAAAGTAATGAAGACGAATCGCCCCGTATGCGCTTGCATGCGTCTGCTTTTACACAGCTTCGCTTTACCTCTTACATAAATCGCACATTTTAACCGCGGCATTTTCCGTGTGAAATGCTTCCCGCATGCCAAACGAGGCTGCTTCTGTTTACCTTCTTTGAGGGAGCTAATCGCGAAGGTGACTGATGATGTCTTCATATGTTGGAATTTTAAGGTCATCATTATCCGAATACTTACCACAATGGCATTCTGAACGACTAGAAACATGTGGACGTACTTTTTCAGCTAAAATAAACGCAGGAAAAAGCGATAGTCGGAGGGACATCAAAGGCATTTTTTTGGACGAACGCGAAGTAAGGTTGATGATATGGTCCTTTTATGTTAGTTCTATGGACGTAGCTGTTGTAAAGCTTTTATGTGAAAATTCGAGTAAGTGAAAGCACGAGATCAAAGCAAATTGATGTAATATACTTGGTTCTGTAGTCTAAAAATTGAAAACTTTACATTTATTACTAATTCATGCCGTCAAATATGAACATTTTTGTGCTTTACGACGAACTAAAAAAACTCATAAAGTAAAATTAAACGATTAAGAAAAAAGATCTACTGAACGCATTCAAAGCAATTCGCTAAAATGTCCCTTTGTATAAAATGTGATAAAAACGTTTTATTAGTAGTTGTAATATAATTTTTTGTTCTTCAAGCTTTCATAAGTTTTCGTAAAGTCTTGAGTTGTATTATCATGTTTCGATATAAAAATATGAAAGAGTTCTTAGTATGTACCTCATTTCGGTCTACATTTGAAGCAGTTAACGTACTGAGGTAGTTGTACATAGTAACCGCTTATAGACTACCTCTGAACGTACGGTTATTACGCTTGAGTGAAGCAAATTCATAATTCGAACGAGCTTATAGGTTAAGGGGTGTAAGTGAACAGCCAGGCCACAGGAAAACATACTCTTGTATCGATTGGGCGATGCATCCCTGCTGCTACCGTTTACAGGAATGCAGTGGGTGTGCTATAATAATACAGGAAATTGAAAATTTGGTTTAACTTTTTCTGTAATTCACATTATATATGCGATAGATCCAGTAACAATCGAAAATGAATAAATTGGGTTGGTCACAATATACTGTTGAATAAAGAAAATCTAGATGCACTGGAGGAATTAACCTCGGATGGCGTTTGGCAGGCTGTCGAATATATTTCATTCCCAATACTTTTCAAGAAGGCGAAAAGCAAAAATGTTGAAATCATAACGTTTACATGAAATAACAAAAACAAAAATTTGGATTAGCCAACAGACTGAAATGAATAACGTGGTGGAACGAGTAGCAAGGAGAAAATGGAACTGGGAACATGCCCCCGTTCCATTTTCTCCTTGCTACTTGGGCATGTGGGCGACGGGCTCAGGTGGACTGGAAGAGTATTGGAATGGTGACGGACGACCACCAATACGCTGGATCGACGACAACAAAAAGATAGCAGGCAAATTACGGCAACGAGAAGCAAGAGATAGAGAGATTGAAATCCATAGGGACCTACATTTAACAATTGATGAATGAAGGTTTAATAAGAGGAGATGCATGTTATGTGATTTATAAATATTCGTGTACATGTTTATTGTTTGCGTTTAAGTTATTATTACTTCAGTGTTTTTCTCAGTGATTGTTTCGGGAAAGCTAGTCATAGCTGATTGTGTTCCAATAATACAATGATATAGCCTAATCCTATTTTTTATTTTCGTGGATAAGTGTACTGGTCAGATACATCAATGCATACGAATATAAGGGTAATTTTTTCGAGGTTAGATTTTCCAATAGGGATTAAACTGTCATACGGTGGTCATATCGGGCTACCCGAATGTCATTTGTGCTCAGTTTGGTTTGCCATTTTATGATGAATAGACGTGTAGTATTAAATTAGTAATAACACTCACCTAATAATTATGACGACTATTTATTAATAAATCAAAGCATACACAATTTAATTACGGACACAAAGAAAAGGTATACATGCGCAGACTCGTTACATTCCGGACCTGTCACCAACGGTACTGGTCGAGGGTCGCGTCCCGGAAACTGCCTGTCCGCCAGGGTCGGTTTACGGCTTCCCCATTGGCTACTTCGTACGGTTGCATTTCCGTAGAATGTTCTGGAACGTTCTATGCAACCGCGAAACTTAAAAAGCCTGGGACCGGTACAGACTTACACCAGAACAACGCTTGCAAATTGTGCAAATTTATTTTTTCTACAGCTGTCAAAAAAACGTGACATTTATGTATCGCTATCAAGTTGCAAAGTTTGTCATTTTTGATTAATGAAAAAAAAATATTTTTTCACAGTGAAAAAATATTTTTTTTTCACTATGAACACGAAATTAGATTGTTGCCATCGTAACCATATGAACTCAGCGGTAACTTGAAATATCAGAGAATTTTTTGGAAATAATCGAGAAAATAATGATTACTGTTACTTTCTTATTTTTTTGACTGCTGTAGAAAAAAAGTTGTTTGTATTTCGTGCACAATTCGTGTTTTAATGGCGCTTTCGAATGAGTTTTGAGTCTCGACCTAACGGTCTCGACTAAAACTAACATTCTCATGCGCCATTAAAAAAACACTCATTTTGCGCACTTAATACAAAAATAACTATTTTTTTACATGTCTTTTTCTAGCTAGTCGAGTATCTCGGAAAAAATTGTGCCGGGGATGAAGTGGGTCGCTATAGATTGGGTTACTAAAAAGTAGGTTGCAATGTTTAAAAGTTTGGGAACCCCTATATAGAGAGATGACACCGGCGTTTTGGAATACTGGTAGCTGCTGTACATCCCATTATATGGAAATTTATAGACATCCTTTGCAAAGAGCAACGTATGAACAACACAGTCTCAGAAAAAGAATTATCGCGATGTAAATATACGCTTAAAAAATTGTGCAATAAGGTTGCATATTTTACGGGAATTGCATATAACCTTAATTTAAATGTGTGAATTGAATATTATAATTTATTTTTGTAACTGTGTAGTATACACGAATAAACATTAATTTTGTATAGCATTGAGTATGCTTTATGAATTACTTTCATCAATCAACAAGTACAATTGACGCTGAGCACTATTTTGTTTAAGTTGGGACAGTTTCTTAAATTAAAAAAATAAAGTGATTATGA
>JABXWE010050972.1:0-11411 GCA_014611495.1 Limonius californicus | reverse complement strand
TTATTAGAAAAAACAGTAGTGAACTCACCTACAGTAAGGGCTTTTATATCCGATGTGACTTCGTTGTGGTTAAGTGTTCCATTGAGAAATATTGGTGGAATTTTTTGCTTCTTGGTCGGTTGTTCTTCCTCGGTTGCCATTTCTGAATCGGCGGCTTCGGGTTGGCTTAAGGGGAAATAGGGATTTTGTTCTAAGAGAGCATGGGGTGTCCATTGATACTTTTTCTGTACATCGTTGATAGGCGGTGTCATTTCATCGAGTTTGCGTTTGGCATTCGCATTCTCCATTTGACTAGCTGCTAGCCGCCCCCGGGGGCGACAGCGTGAAGTAATTTTAACTACACCTGTTGTTGGTGGCGTACAATAATATTAATCAAAGGAATTTCGGCGTGAGGCCGTAGCACATAGATAAAGAGGTCGCAGCGATAAGAGAGCACAATACGCGTGACCGTACCGTCTGAGCGCTAAAGTCGAACCCGATTTGATATTAACTGTAAATGCAAATTGAGCAATTTGGACAAATTTTTGTAATAAAATGTGTGCCTATAACTTGTGTTTCCGATATGATCACGATAAGAAAAATAGTACGATAAGCAAGAATAACAATTTGTATAGTATTAATAGTCGTAATATCTGATAACGCCAGCTTACATCTTGAAGTAAGAGGACGCGGAGACGAGTATAGTTTACGAGGGAATAGGTAGTTGAAAGGTCACCCAGTACTAAAGTTTGTGCTCGTAAGGAGGAATGCCGTGGAGCTAGAAAATTCAAATGCTTCTAAAACATAAGAGAAGGACTAGTGAATGGTGGTTGAACACCATACAATTCGCAGTATAAGAGATAAATTTGAGGTACAAGAGAATTTGAGTTCCCACGGGGTTCGAAAAACCAAACCTTCTCAAAAGAAGGGTGAGAAAGTACTAGTGGAAGGTTGACAAATTGTAAAATTCCGTAAAGTACAAGACTGGTATAAATATAAGAAAGGGGGGAATAACTGTGAGTAGCAGGAATGAAAATACCAGAACACGTTTTTAGTGAAGCAGTAGTACAAGCACCAAAGCAATGCTCAAAAAAGGAGTGGGAAAGTACTAGTGGAAGGTGGACGAATTGTAAAATTTCTTAAAGTACAAGACTGGTATAAATATAAAAAAAGGGGGAATACGTGTGAGTAGTAGGAATTAGAACACCAGAATCTATGAAGCGTTTTCAGTGGAGCAGTGGTGTAAGCAGCAAGGCAATGCTCAGAAGATGATGGGAAACTACTAATGAAAGGTGGACGAATGGTATAATTACGTAAAATACAAGACTGTTCTAAATATAAGAAAGTGTGGAATAATTGTGAGTAGTAGGAGTTAAAAATCTACGAAGCTGTTTCAGTGGAGGAGTAGGGTAAGCAGGCAATGCTTAAAAGAGCAGTGGGAAAGTACGTGTGGGAGGTGAACGAATTGTAAAACTCCCTAAACTACAAGATTGGTATAAATATAAGAAAGTGGGGAATAACTGTGAGTGGTAGGAGTTGAAATTCTACGAAGCTATTTCAATGAAGGCGTAGGGTAAGCACGAAGGCAACGCTCGAAAGAGGAATGGGAAAGTACTAGTGAAAGGTGGACGAATTGTGTAATTACGTAACAAGACTATTATAAATATAAGAAAGTGGGGAATAACTGTGAGTAGTAGGAATAAAAAATTTACGTAGCTTTTTCAGTGGAGGAGTGGGGTAAGCAGCAAGGCAATGCTCAAAAGAGGAGTGGAAAGTACTGGTGGAAGTGGACAAATAGTAAAATTTCTTAAAGTACCAGAATCTATGAAGCGTTTTCAGTGGAGCAGTGGTATAAGCAGCAAGGCAATGCTCAGAAGATAAGTGGGAAACTACTAATGAAAGGTGGACGAACTGTATAATTACGTAAAATACAAGACTGTTCTAAATATAAGAAAGTGTGGAATAATTGTGAGTAGTAGGAGCTAAAAATCTACGAAGCTGTTTCAGTGGAGGAGTAGAGTAAGCAGGCAATGCTTAAAAGAGCAGTGGGAAAGTACGTGTGGGAGGTGAACGAATTGTAAAACTCCTTTTAAAGTACAAGACAGTAGGGGTTAAAACACCGCCATACGTTTTCAGTGGAGGAGTAGGCAAAGCAGCAAGGCAATGCTCGAAAGAGGGGTGGGATAAATGCTGGTGAAATGTACAAAACTGGCAAATATAAGAAAGGGGGGTATAACCATGAGTAGAAGGAGCTTTTTTTCATAGAATACCACAATATTTTGTCAGTGGAGGAGTAGACAAGCCACCAAGCAAATAGTTAAAAGAGGAGGTGGATAAGTGCTAATGTAAGCAGTTTAACTGTTAATTTTCTTACAGTATAGTATATGGGTAACAATAAGAAAAAGGGAAATAATTATGAGTAGTAGGAATTAAACCAGCGGGTAGTAGAAAAAGGAGAAAAGAGGCTGTAATCGAAGCTAGTATCTTTTGTTTTATGAATCGGCACTGTGGGACTTAAGGTATGAACATAACTCACAAAATAATCAGTAGTAGAAATATTTTCTTTGGCAGTACATGTGAGTGGTAAGTTTTTTGCTAAAGCCTGAATTTATATTGAATATATAGAATTCTCACTAAGGTGTGAATGTAATTTAAATCGGATACGTGAGTTAGCTTAACAGTCGCTGTTCTATAAATCAAAATTGAGTAGGAAAATTATATTCAAATTGTTATATTAAATGCTGAAACACGTAAGGATTTGCATCGAACAATCTGTCGCGAAAATTTATGACCTTTATTAGCGAATGAAAATTTAATTTGAATTAGTTAATTGAAAGTTACAATGCGGCGCTTCTGAATTAATTGCCCTGGTATACGCGGATGTCAGTTACAATCAAAATGCTGATTAATAAAATTTATTATTGATTAACCATTATGGCAACAAAGGATTCTCGATGAGTACTAATTTAATTGCCTGACCGCAAACGACGGCTGCTAATTCAATTAGGTACAATTCGAAAACGTGCCACATCAAGATCGTCAACCTCTTTAAATGCAGTATACAACGAAGTGGACATAATCTTAAAGGCTCTTGAGCTTGTTATTGTTCTATAGATCTCGTTTAAAAGAACTAACGATAAGCAGATGTGTTTTTAGGAAACTCTAGCCGAAAATTACTCCTGAGACCTAAATTCCAGAAATGAACCTTTTCATATTTATGTCCTCGCATAAAAGCCTATTTCCTACAAATTACCAAGTTTCTGACTTATGAAGACCTATAAAAGCGCCAACAAAATATTTACTTTTTTTCTAAACCTTGTTTTTATTATCACGTCTGGATTTACGCAGTTTCCTTGCTTACTCAAAATTTATAAATAGTTTTTTAAATTGGATTTATTTACATACGAGTAACGAAAAAATAGATCACTTAAAATCCAAAAGTTGTCTCTAATAGAAGATATACGATATCGCCTGAATAATCAATCATCTTCAGGTGTAGAATTTTCTGAAAGCTTACTACAAGCTTCTGTGGGCAAATTTCAATATTAATTTGTAGAATTTGCAATATTATCGTTATGTGTATTATTGGAATGTAAATTTCCATTCGCGTAGTGGTACTTTATAACAAAGCCTGAAATTTCGCTTAAATCTCAAAGAACCATTTATTATCTGATTAAAACCGTGGATGAGCATCCTCCATTTTCATAAATCACATTGTAATCGTTGTAGATTATTATATTACATATTTTAAAGCTCACAGCAACCTATCCGTGCCCGCTTCCGATATGAAAATCAATAAGTATTTGATTTGCAACTTGAGCATGCTTTGATAAAGAAATACCGCCATTAACCAAAGAACTATTTAAAGGCTATAACAAATAACGCTATAGAAAAAATATAACCAAGCGATGTATTGATGTCGTCAGACCTTGCTGGTCTATTTTTTTTCTTCGTCATTTTTTTATTTTATCTGATTTGATTGTATATATATATACAGGGTGATTTATACCAGGAGGCGAAAAATGAATATTCGTGTTCGGGATTGGATTGTAAGCAAAAAATGCGAAATAATTTTTTTTCCGATCGGCCTTTGTTTTGGAGATATCGAGGTTCAAACTTTTGAAAGATATAATTTCAAGTTTTACAAAAAACTAATAGTAGGCCATATGAAAACTTTATTTAATCACTGTAATGGTTACACAGAAAGAAAAACCATTACTTTAACTTACAACTCATATTCGAAAAGTCCACCGCCAGCCGCTATGCAAGCTTGGCAACGTAAAACCACTGAATTATAAACTGCAGCAAAATCTTGTTCATTTTCAATTTGATGTACAGCATTCATAATTCTGTCTCGTAATTGCTCTTCATTGTGAATTTCCACTGCATAAACTAGTTGTTTTACGTGGCCCCAGAAGTAAAAATCCAGTGAATTTAAATCTGGCGACCTAGTAGGCCACTGAACTGGACCACGCCTGCCCGTCCACCTTCCATTAAAATGGTTGTCTAGCCATTCTACAACAACGCTTGCAGCATGCGGTGGGGCACCATCGTGTTGATACCACATCACGTTGCGCAATGCAAGTGGAACGTCTGCTAATAACTCGTGCAAGTGATTATCCAACAATTCCAAGTAGGACGCAGCATTTAAACGATGCGGCAGAATTTGTATTGGCAGTAGCCGACCGTTGAAAATCCCGCACCACGTGTTAATCGAAAATCGAATAAAGTTAGGATCTTGCCCGTGCTGTGCGAGAAGCCATTGCGAAAATGCTACCCTTTGTACTTCATCTCTTGGTTGTAAGTGATGGACGCGCTGGTAATGGTAAGGATGCAACACGTCTCTGTTTAAAGTCCTTCAAACGTAGTTTTGAGAAACTTGCAAACGGGTTGCAATTCTTCTGGTACTAATACCTGGTTCGTCAAGCACTGCGTCAATTACTTCTTCTTCTCTTACAGCGTTGTATCGTAGATTTACACCACCAGTATGACGACAACCGATTCCACATTTTCGCAGTCTTTGAAATGCATCGGAAAATACACGGCGAGATGGCTGACGTCTATTCGGGAATCTTCTGTGATATTCCCGACAACTTTCTAAAGCATTGCCGTTACAAAACCCGTAAACAAAAATAATGTCGGCATATTCGTCATTGCCGAACTGCATTCTTGACAAAATGTGTATCTTTTTACACTAACCATTAAGAGCAATACTATGTGACAATTGTCAACAACTAGTAAATAAGTCTTTTGTTTCAAAGCAATTTCCATGACTTACTATTAGTTTCATGGACAAAAGCTATAAGTTCAGAAAACTTCATGCCTCGATATCTCCAAAACAAAAACCGATCGGAAAAAAGTTATTTCGCATTTTTTGCTTACAATCCAATCCCGAACACGAATATTCATTTTTCGCCTCCTGGTATAAATCACCCTGTATATGTATATATATACATGCTGTGATTGGCTTCTAGGAATTCTTCCGCGTAGCAACTTTTTGGTCCTGGGACGGGCCGGGGTGGTTGTATTGATGACGTTTCGGCAAAATCACTGTATTGCAGTCGTATTACAGGAAGCACCAGCAGGAAGTTATCCGACAAGGCCTGAAGATGGCAAATGTGACTTTGCCGAAACGTCGTCAAGACAATCACCCCGGCCCGTCCCAGGACCAAGAAGTTGCTACGCGGAAGAATTCCTAGAAGCCAATCGGAGCATACAAAACCCGCGGAAATCTCAAAACCAACAATTATGGAATTTTTATTGGGATATTTATCAATTTAATTAACTATATTTGTAGATCCATTCTGTATTCGAAATTCTGTTTCTTGTTTATTCTTAAACTATGTTAATTTTTTGAAGAACATATCTGTAATCTGTGATTATATGACATCCTCAGGTTGTTAATCAAAGAAATTTATTACAATTCTAGGATGATTTCATATATTCATATATCTACAGATTTGTGCGTTTGCTAGGGAAAGAAACAGCTACCAATTGTTCAGAATATTTAAGTTTTTGGGATTCTCTAATGCAATTTTGGGATTATGGCTGCTAGTACATATATATGTACGATATAAATTTTACACTTCTATAACACGCATCTTAAAATATTTTTTTTAGTGGAGATTATATAAAGTTCGATCGCGGGTTAAATTTATTTCTTATTAAAATCAAAAATCTCAATATTTTCGTTGCTTTTGCCTCTTCTGCCTCTTACTAATAATAATTTGATATTAAGAGACCCCATTTTATTTATTACATTTAATAGATTGTGCATCCGCGTTTAGCACCACAAAATATAATCTAACATCTAAATGGACTGCCTGACAAGGAGATATCGAAGACGCATTTTATGGGAGTCAATGGATTCCGAGTACTTTTTATACAGAAAGAGATTGTATCAATTTCTCATCCATTGTCGGATTTTCTGTAGCAATTTGACACTTCTGCCTACTCGAATCGATGATTCTGCAAATACGGTTGCTCGCATCGCCAAACGTTCCGGTGATTCCTATTTTTCTTTCTCTCCAGCTAGATTTTTTTATTTCTGTGCAAAGATATTAGACACCTTCTATTTATGGTATAATTTTTACAGACACGAATTATGTTCCACTTAAATTAATTTTGAGCAATGAAATTTACTTCAATTAATTTAAGATAGCACATTGGATTTCTTGTTTGACAATCAAATTTACTAAATAATGCTTATGATTTTAATTTATTGTGTGGTAGTTAATAGACTTTAAGGTTGTAAAATAAACGGGGACATTATTAATGCAATGTTTACGTAATACCATACTTTCTCGAGCGTAAGAGAAGGAATTGTAGAGGATGAATAAAAGAAGGAATGGCATGAGGATTAGTATACCCGAAATTAGCCACAGTGATAAAACAGAGTACTTTAAGTGTAGGATAAGGTGAAGATTTAAGAATTCTAGAGTATAAATAAAAGAACAAGTGATAAAAACGATACTATCAAAAATATAGACGACGCGTTTAATATAATATGTAGAGATATAGTTAAAAGAAATAAAAATAGTATCGGTGACAAACATAAAATTTCCGCTACTGTTAGCATAGGGTAAGTCGTCTATGTTAGGGTTTCTGAAAAACTGGGGCATAAATAAATATAGCACAGAGGAGAAGTTTAGGGTATGAGAGAGTTAGTGAAAGTGGGAGTAATAATAGTAGTAGAAACAATTTTGGTAATGTAAAAGTATTGTAAGGGCTAGAGTTTAGATAAGTAAGTCACTAATAGACAGATAAAAGGGCGATAGACACTAACCTCTCTAAGTAGAGGAGAGGTGTTTGAGTATAATAATCAGAAGTGGAAGTAATAGTAGTATGGCCAATATAGAATTTTATGTAGCATAGAGTAATATTACAATTTTAGAATACATAGGCTATAGGCAAATTGAAAGGTAAGCTTACACTAAATTAAAGTAGAGAAGAAGAGTTCAAGGTATGAAAAAATGATTGTTAGAAGCTGTATTAGTAGAAATAGTACGAATAAAAACTGTTTGTAGTATAGGGGTAGGCTAAGATGTCGCATTCTTGCAGTTCTAAAGTAAATAGAGGATATATAAATAAAATGAAAAAAAAAATTAAAGTGTGAAAGGTGTACGCGAGGGATTTAATGTTTGAGAGTAATTGCAAGGGAAAGTAATAGTAGTAGTATTTTTCTTCTGTATAGGTTAGTGCTTGTTACTTCCAATTTAAAATGACTCCCTCTATCTACTTACTGGTCTTCCCTGCTGGCGATGTATCACTGACGGTGTGTGCAAGTTTATTCCTTTCCATTTTGAGGTATGGTCAGCTGGTGCTATACCCTGATATTAACATATTGGTTTATTGGCTGTATTTGACTGAGTTCTTATGTCTTCGTTGCATTTTCAGTGCATCCTAGTTTTTCCAAATATCGGTCTTAAAATTTCATCTATGCTGTCTCTACTAGTTATCTAGTTTTTGTGGTCCCCTTGCGCTTCTACTGGATAAGTAAATATGGTGGGGAAATAGGGGTTTATATGGGGTGTTAATTTGAAAACGTACAATGTGTTATATTTCTGGAAGTAAAAGGTATTGAAAATTACTAGAAACCGTTTCTACAACATGGAGGGACGTATCATGACTCGTAAGGTAACCTTCAACCATTTACGGTTTAAACGGTGGCCTACATTTTAGGCTCTAGGTACACCAACAAAAAAATTGACACCCACCTTGTAATACATCATTGAAAAGCTCTTACAACAAAGCTATTCAACAATAACAAACGTGTTTTCCCCACTCGCTTCAGAAAAATAGAAAGGCTCCGAAGATCTTCAGTTTTTGACTCCATTAGACTTCTTTCTATGGATCACTTAAAATCTGTTTACAAAACTCAGTTTCAGTCCATCGCTCAACTGCGACAAGGAATAGTTTAGGAGTGCCAAGCTATTCCGCAACGAACATTCCAAAATGTTCAGAGAGTATTTCAGAGTAGATTTTACTACTGCCTAGAGAATAATGTAAATCATTTTAAACATTTAAACTAATATTTTGACATTTGAAATACAGTAAGTAGTTCAGAACCTTTTGAATTTTATTATTTAGATTTCCGAAACGAGTCGGAGAAAAATGTTTGCTACTATTGAATAGTATTTTCTAAGAGCTTTTCAATGAGATATCACAAGGTGGATGTTATCATGTTTCTGTTGAAGTAACTAGAGTCTAAGGGTTTGAATGGGGAAATTTACCTTATAAGTCTTATGATGAAGGTTCTCTAGAAAAGTTGAATACCTATTTTACTTCCAGAGATGTAAGACATTGTACGTTTTAAAATTGATACCCTGTGTAATCTGCTCTTAACCTCTACGTTTACATGCGTATTCCCTAAAGTGGCAGTATTTAACGCTCTTGATACTATGAATGCTTTTATCTTTTGAACATGTACTTGATTTTTAGGAATCGCGTAACTTCAGAAGTTTATACTCTTAGAGTGCTTTATCTCTTACGAGACGTAGTGATCTTCTCTCCTATGCCTGTGTTGCGCGTTTTTAGAGTCACAGACATAGAGGACCTACAGTTTAACGTGGGCTCCGAACCACGGGAAGTGTAAACACTTCTACTCCAGAGAAGATTTACTAGGCAGAATACCTCGCTGGTTTGCCATTGCCTTGCGAGGGAGAACGGCCGTTTAACATCCGATGTTCTGGTCCGGGAATTGAACCCAGTATGAATGAATGAGGAAAAAAAGGTTCCTTGCTTACCGTCATAAATTTTGTTTTTTGTTATGTTCTAGATATATTTTTTGCAAGCCTGAATTATCTTTTGTAATAGTTGCTCTCATTTATTTTCTCCTTCAAAAATCGCATAGCATATTATTTTCATTCTTATATCTTGCAATTTATATCTTTTTTAGGTTTGTTACTGCTTCTATCATGTTGTCTTATCGCTGCAGCAACTTGTATGGGATTCAAGAGCTGTTAATAGAAGAGTGGAAACAAAAATTACTAGGGTGTAAAAATATTGTAAGGGGATGATTTTGGGTTGGTGGAGTTAGTGGGTGATAGACTTTAAACTGTATAAAGTGCAATAGAGAGATGTGAAGTATGAAAAGTTAGATGAAATAGGAAACAATAGTAGTAGCTAACATACCTAGACCTACAGCCTAAGAATGGGGTAAGGAGCAGTCTTTAATACTCTGGAATTAAAGGACATATACCAACGAAAGGGTGACAGAAGTAAACTATGCTAATCCATAAAAGAGGAGTTTGAGGTAACAGTAGGAGTAACAAATAAAATCTTTAGTACTGCAAGAGTGGGGTAAGAAATAGATTTTTGGACTCTAGAATTATTAGCCGATGGACAAATGAACGGATGAGATAATGGTTTGATATATGAAAAAAATGAATAAAAACAGTAGTTAAAGTAGGAATGATATACAAAATTTTCAGTAAAGCAACAGTATGATAAAGACCAGGTTATAAAATTCTAAAATAAGTACTGACATACTAATAAAAGTGGAAGATATTTTTACACTGTGCTATCCAAAATACAGGAAGGTGGTTTGAGGTGTGATTTAATAATATTAAGAACGAGTAGTAGTGTATGTGGTAAAAGTAAAAGTTGATAACCTGTGGGATTGAAATAAGGAGGAGGATTTAAAGTTCGAGAATAACTAGTAGATAGAGTAGTGGAAAACCCATATAACATAAACTTTTTAAACTACAAGAGAATCATAGATTATTTAAAATTAAAATCACAACAATAGGCATGTCCAACTTTTTCTACGGTAAATGCTGAGAATTTTCCGAGCGATGTAATTCAGAAAAATGAGACCATTTCTCTATTCTATTCTTACGTTTCAACCGGTCGCTCTTAATTCAATTTTAAAATTGCTTCCCGCCAGACGGATGTTGATGCATTAAGTTCGAGCTATGCAACTGATTATTCCGAGATTGAAAAACTTTTGTAATTTTCGATGCCGCTCGTGTGGAGCACCTGCTGATTTTAATTTTGATAATATACCTACCCAAAGAAAATGGAAGATATGAATGCAGAGGCAGATGTTCCTTAATCATGCCGTGGGAGACTTGTGGAGATATAGATGGAATAGTATGGAAATTTCGTTTAGGAATACAATAAAGCGTAACTTGATGGAGATCCCGAGTTTATCTTTTTATGAATGTCATAACGACTGCGACAACACGAGTCAATTTTCCTCATCCATGAATGAATGACAATGCTAACACGAAAAACATTTTAAACCCGGTCTGTTTACGAAAAGACATCTTAAAACTTCAAAACAGATCTGTTCGGGTTCTATTTCAATTCAGAAATATTTTTATAATATATCAAAATGGCGAGACTACGTGTTTATTATAATGTAAATCGATGGGAGGAAGATTTAAAGATACACTCGTTTTCACTCTTTTACTGATTGTTATTAGTATACTTGCTAATTGTCTTCTGTCTTACTGTCTTGCAATTCATATCAATTAATAAGTAAATACAATATGTATACTTTCAAGAGGTTGTAGTATATTTCTACAATTTTTATACGCATTTCGACGTGATATAGTACGTCAGTTTTAAACGCCACACAAATTCAAGTAAACATTTTGGTACTTAAGGAACAGCACATCGAATATTTCTGCTATTTTCATACGCATTTCGACGTGATATAATACGTCAGTTTTAAATGCCACACAAATTCAAGTAAACATTTTTGTAGTTAAGGAACAGTACATCGAATATTTCTGCTGTTTTCATACGCATTTCGATGTGATATAATACGTCAGTTTTAAAAGCCACACAAATTCAAGTAAACATTTTGGTACTTAAGGAACAGCACATCGAATAATTCTGCTATTTTCATACGCATTTCGACGTGATATAATACGTCAGTTTTAAATGCCACACAAATTCAAGTAAACATTTTTGTAGTTAAGGAA
>JABXWE010050971.1:0-14532 GCA_014611495.1 Limonius californicus | reverse complement strand
GACCAGTTATTCAGCAAGACTTGTTTTCAATATTAACGCGATTTCACGCATTCCAGTACGTATTGACAGCGGACATTGCCAAGATGTACCGCCAAATTAGAGTTCATTCCGATCAAATAGATTACCAACGAATACTATGGCGTGATAATCCGGAAGAACCGATTTGTATTTTTCGTTTACTTACACTGACGTACGGTACGAAACCAGCTAGTTTTATTGCAACTAGGTGTTTGCAAGAGTTAGCGTCATTAAATCAATTAAAATATCCAGTTAGTAGTCACGTTATAGTCCGCGATTTTTATATGGACGACCTGATTACAGGTGGGAATTCGACAGATATGATATTAAAGTTGAAAAATGATATTACTGAAATTTTGGCACAGGGAGGTTTTGAATTGCGTAAATTTGCTTCTAATTGTGATCCAAGTATATTAAGGGGAGATGCAATAAACGGCGATATAAATTTAGACAAAAACGGTGAAACTAAAACGTTAGGTTTAATTTGGAATTGTAGGAACGATTTTCTAAAATACAAAGTCAAAACGGAACTATTGTCTAGTAGGATTACAAAGCGTTCTATTCTGTCAGCGATAGCGCAAATTTTCGATCCCCTAGGATTAATAACACCAGTTACCATGAAGGCTAAGATTGTCTTACAGCAACTATGGTCATTAAAATTAGCCTGGGACGAGACAGTACCTATGAACATACATTCAACTTGGACTGAATTTTTAAGCAAGCTCTCATTTTTAAATAATTTGGAAATTAATCGTAAGGTGGTAGCTTCGTATCCGTTTATTTCGGTAGAATTGCATGGCTTTTGCGATGCATCGCAACTAGGATATGCGGCAGCAGTGTATATAAAAACGATAGATAACTCCAATAATCATTCAGCGCAACTATTATGTGCTAAAAGTAGGGTAGCGCCTCTCAAAACGATAACAATACCGCGATTAGAATTATGCGCGGCGGTACTATTGGCTAAATTAGTTGAAAGCGTTAAGACAACGCTCGATTTGGATATTTCTCGATGCAATTTCTGGACTGATTCGACCATTGTTTTGGCCTGGCTATCTATAGAGCCCAATACATTAAATACTTTTGTGGCGAACAGAGTAGCAGAAATACAATCATTAACGTCAAGAAACGATTGGAATCATATTAAGTCAAGTGACAATCCAGCAGATATTGCAAGTAGAGGTTCATTCCCTCAAGATTTAATTACGACCAACGCATGGTTCCATGGCCCAATTTGGTTAAGCTCTGATGAGCAACCACAATCTAGTTTCGATGCAAGGAACATAGAAGTACCAGAAAAACGAAAGGTTATTGCAGCATTTAGTATGGCGCATTTAGATTTGGATTTTTTAACTAAATATTCTAGTTTTTCCAAATTGCAACGCGTTATAGCCTATTGTTTAAGATTTATTCACAATTGCAAGAATAAAGACAGTAAACTGGTAGGCAGTATTTCTTCTAAAGAATTGCAGAGCGCAACGTTGGCAGTTGTACGTGTTATTCAGCAATGTGAATTTTCAAGAGATATAAAGAAATTAAAAAGGCACTCAGAGGTTGAAAAAAGTAGCAAAATACTCTCGTTGAACCCCTTTTTATGTGAAAATGGTTTGATGCGAGTAGGTGGCAGATTGAAAAATGCACCCCTATCAAACGACATAAAATATCCCATAATTTTACCTAAAAAACATCATGTAACAAAATTAATTATTATAAGCGAACATACACGACAATTACACGCAGGGGCACAAGCTACTTTAGCAGCATTGCGGCAAAGATATTGGATTATAGGAGCTAAAGATATTATAAGGCAAATTCTATATAAATGCGTGAAATGTTTCCGAGCAAAACCGAGTACCGTGGTGCAAAAAATGGGCGATTTTCCAAAGGACAGAGTGCAACCGACACGACCTTTTTTAATTTCGGGGGTAGACTATGCAGGTCCTATTTTAGCTAAAGATGGACGCGGTCGCGGCAAACGCACTATCAAAGTTTATATAGCTTTGTTCATTTGCTTTGCTACCAAGGCAGTGCATTTAGAATTAGTGGGCGATTTAACATCGGAATCATTTTTAAATGCTCTGAAAAGATTCATTGCAAGACGCGGTCACGTTTCATGTCTATACTCTGATAACGCGTCAAATTTTATAGGTGCTAAAAAGGAATTAGCAGAGTTGGCGCAATTATTTAAAAATCAAAGGTTCAGGGATAACTTAGTAGACTCTTCAGCTGCGATTAACGTAAATTGGAAATTTATACCACCACGCGCACCTAACATGGGAGGTTTATGGGAAATAAACATTAAGGCAGTCAAATATCACCTAAAGCGGATAATGGGTAACGCGTTATTGACTTATGAAGAATTGTACACTCTTCTTACGCGCATAGAATCCTGTCTAAATTCCCGACCCCTTACCCCACTGACCTCTGACCCTAATGACCTGGTGGCCCTAACTCCGGGGCACTTTTTAATTGGCGAACCATTAATGGCCATGGTGGAACCTGATGTCGCTGAGATAAAAACCAATGCCCTTTCTCGATGGCAGAGAGTGGAGCAACTCCGGCAACATTTCTGGAAGCGCTGGCGCCGGGAGTATCTCTTGCAAATGCAACAACGTACCAAGTGGAGACTAAAGGCACCTGAATTGATCGAAATTGGTCAAATGGTGCTTTTAGCAGAAGATAATGTTCCACCACAACAATGGCTCCTAGGCAGAATTATTGAACTACATCCTGGGGCTGATAATATAGTGAGGGTGGTCAGTGTAAAAACTGTGCGCGGTGTATCCCGACGGCCAATAAACAAGGTGTGCGTCTTACCCATAGATGGGAATGTTTAACTATTTAGTAATGTAATACATAGTGTAATGTTAATTTTAAGATTAATATTTTTCTTATTATTGTTATATGAGTCTTGAAGCCTGAGGTGCTCCAAGGGGGGCGGCATGTTCGGCCCGAACAGGCACGCCGAGTAAAGTTCCCTTCGGGGTACCGGGGTAATACTACCACCCCCGTAGGAGGGGATATAGCAAGTTTTCTTGCGTAGTTTTGTAAGCCCGTTTGGGTAGTTGCGCTAGGGCAGTGGTGAAATAATATGCCCACTACCTAGCGGCTCGTTTTTAAATTAAAATGCTGAAAAACAACAAGGTGTTTTAATTATTATCGAATAGCAATTCATACATTATTTTTGTAACAACTTTCTTTCTGTTTAGAGTTTAGTGAATCCTCCTCTGATGGCGATTTTAGTTCTACCGATTCTCTCATTGATCCGTTGTTTATACCTCCAAGTGAATCAGATTTTGAATTAGCAGATTCTGAAAAATCTTAAGTTGACTCTGTAGATGGTAATGTACAGGCAGCACCTCAGCCTCCGACAAGCTTGCCTCAAGATTTTTCCTCAGATGAGGTACCCTTGGCAACTTTTGCACAGAAAAAACCTAACGAACCCAATTGGACCGAGCCAACTGGACGCCAAAAGCACTTTGATTTTACTGCTGGGTCAGATTGGACTGCTGCAGCTGTGGCAGAACTTGCCACTGGAACCCCTTATGATTTTTATTGTGCTCTTATTGATAACACATGTAACAAAAGTTTTCGGAAAAAATTAAGTGCAGGATACTATGGTCTAAGAAAAGTTTATTAAGTTTATATATTTGCAGAACAATTAAAACAATTTAAATTTTAGAATTTAATCTTAATTTACATGTAAAGGTCCATGTTCCTCTATAAGGCGAAGTTTTCGTCTGACTTATCTCATGAGTCTTTGGCAAGCCTCAACGTTTATTTCGCGCACCTTTTGATATATTCTTCGTCTTAAGTGATCTTCAGTTTGGGCTTCCCACCCATTGTTGTAGACCTTCCTGCTATGTAACACCCAAAAAGTTTCTATGGGTCTCGCTTGTGGGACATTAGGAGGATTGTCTTCGCTTGGCACAAATGGGACGTTATTTCTCTCCAACCATTGCGTTGTTGTGCGGGCATAATGGCATGAAGCGAGATCAGGCCAAAACATAATTTCGTCATTAGCATGATGTAAATTAATAAATTCAATCCATTTTGGGAGGCAATGTTGTGTATAAACGTGAGCATCGACAGCCTGACCTTTAACATGTCCCACATACGGTCTGGAGACACCTGCCTCCGAAATTGCACACCACACCATGATTTTATCCGCAAACTTTGCCTTTGCCTTGAATTTTACGTCGTCAGGTGTACCATCTAAAGCATCAGTATAGAATCCATTATTTCCACTAAGTTCCGCATTAGCAAACGTGAAGTACTTTTCATCGTCTATAACTATGATTTTGTTATTCACAAAGTGATGATCTCGTAAAGCGCGGCAGCATCGAGGGATTCTTTGCAACTGAGCAGCGGTAGGTATATTTAGGGCATTTTCTTCTTTTTCTATATTTTAAATTGTGTCTCTTCATTTCGCGACAGTCATGTGAGAGATATGAAAACGATGAGACAACTTACCAGTGGATTTACCAATGGTATTTTTAGCCATTTCAGCAAGTCTGTTAGCTTGAACTTCGGAGAATTTCCGCGGTCGGCCACTTTTAGGTAAGTTGAAACAAAAGACTGCTTCTTCACACTCACGAATTGTTTGGTATATCGTTGACAAGGAAATATTCTCATTCCGAAAAACATCAACAATTTCTTTTTTTGGCATTTTGCCAACTAAGTTGTAAATACTTTTTCCTAAGTCTAATTTGTAAGACGTACTGAAAACTCACAACACAAACTTAAACTGTCAAATACCCAAAAAATAAAGTCCTTCATTTGTTTTTCCAGGGACCACTAACTAAGCTCGTTGTTGATACCAACAAACCAACAATGATTTTTTTCCGAAAACTTTTGTTACATATGTTAACAATATCATTGATCATATCGTAGAGCAGACAAATTTGTATGCCAATCAACATTTGACCAATGCTGACGACATAGCAAGCACTTCTCGTTGGCAAAAGTGGGAACCTACCACCAGATGTGAAGTAAGACGTTTCTTGGGTCTAATTGGGTACATGGGATTAGTAAAAATGCCTACTATAGAAAATTACTGATCATCAAATATCCTTTATCGAAATGACGTAAAAAGCACAATGAGCAGAAATCGCTTTCAATTGCTGCTGCAATTGCTTCATTTCAACAACAATGAGATGTGTCCACCTAATGATAGGCTACACAAAATACAAAAACTTGTAGATATGTGTACAGAAAATTTTCAACTAATGTACACACCAAGGAAAGTATTTTGCATAGATGAGAGTATGGTGTCTTTTCAAGGCCGACTGATAATGAAGCAGTATATTCCACAAAAAACTCATAAATACGGTATTAAGCTGTTCAAATTATGCAGTGACATCGGTTACATGTGGAATTTGCACATTTATAGCGGAAAAAGTGAAAATAGGGTGTTTTCCTTGGCAACAGATGTAGTTTTGAAATTAGCAACACCACTCCTGGACAGCGTAAGGCGCTTGATTACCGATAATTTTTATACCAGCATTGAATTAGCTACGCTGCTGCTAAAAAGAAACACTCATTTGTTGGGAACGTTGAGAAAGAATCGCCGAGGAAATCCAGAAGAAGTAATACATAAGAAACTGAGAAAAGAAGAAATGATTTCAAGAGAAAATGAATTAGGTATCACTATTACGAAGTGGCGTGATAAACGTGATGAACTTACATTATCTACATGCCATGCTGATGAGACCACAGAAATTACAAGACGAACTGGGGCTGTTTTGAAGCCCAAAGCTGTTGTTGATTACAATTTTGGTAAAGCATCAATCAATCTTTCAGACCGGCTTGCAAGCTACGGCACAGCTCTTCGGCGCAGCTTGAAATGAAACAGAAAAGTAGGGAACAGCAGTGATAAATGACCGCTTTCTATACAATAAAATAACAACAAAGAATATAAAAGTCAACGAATTTCGTGAACAAATTATTTTAGGTATGATTAGAAAAACCGGATGCAATCTCTGATGAAGCACCTTCTACTTCTGCAGAAAATCCGAATAAGATCAAAAGGACAGCATTGGCAAAACATCGGTTTGTTAAAAAACCTGGTAGTTCCCGCAGTGGTAGAAAATACTGCAGAGGTTGTTATCAGTGCAAGAAAACCGGCAAAATACCAAGAAGCAAAATTTCAAAAGTGACGACTTATTGTAATGACTGCATTGGTAAGCCAAACTATTGCCTACGGTGTTACAACAATATTCATTATTCTTAAGATATAAAAACTATACTACTATTATTACTAGAAAAATTTACCTTTATATCGATTAAAACCTAGGATTAATTTTTAGTTTTGTGAATGTATCTGTATCATTCTAGTTTAAATAAATTTACGTTTTCTTAGTTTCGTAATAAAGGTATATGCTATTAGTTTTATAGTGTAAGTATAAAAAAATTATTGAATCAAAAACTGCAGAAAACACAAGTTTCTTATCTCCACATACACTTCCAACACTGACCAAAAATTTGAAAAGTTCTTTAGTACGATATGTTCCCCATTACCATAGCAGACACACAAATACGTTAAATCGCATAGGTTTGCAGAGACAAACGAAATCTGAAACTTACAAGTGCAGCCTACATAACAGACACCCGTGTCTGCCCGTGGCGCTCTGGGATATAATCATAGGCAGACAACGGCGTCTACCGTGGCAGTCAACCTGTTAAAAATGTTCTACTAATTCAGGAAATATGCAAGGGTTAAACTTAATGGCATTTAGGATGGTTTTTGTGAAACCAGCAAGTAGAAAAATATGCACTTTATTTTAAATTTTAGAAAATTACACAAGTTTGTTGTAAAGAATTTCATTTACTGCAATAAAATGACGAAATCATAGTTAAGTTGTTTTCAAAAATTACACATAAAAACCTCTTAAATTTTCCCTACAAGTATTTGCTTGAATAAAACTACAGACTTGGTCAACATATACTTAAAACATTGACAATATGAGACTGTATTACATGGAAACAGCGGCAAACTTATCCATAAGTTTCTTTAAATATCTTTCGATAATATTTATTCTACAGCAAGATTCAACACTAAAACTTTTCAAGAGTAACAACAATTCAAAAGACAATAAACTAGTAACACGATGCATACATCATTTCACCAGCCTTATTTGAAAGAGTTAAGTGAAACCGTTAATTTAAATACAGGATAAAAATTCGATATACATACATCTGGTATCCTTTGCATGTTCTTGTATAAAATGTAGCTATCTTCTGATGAAGTATCCGAGACATCATTGCTAAAATCGGGTAACTTCCATAACGCCTTGTCAATACTAGGACAGAAAAGCAAACTGAATTAGAATTGTGAATTTCTCATGCTAACAATTAGGGTGTTGTGTAGAATAGGTTTCATGTATTCATGAATTTTAAAGAGAAATAGAAGAATCTGCAATAGAAACATGTCTGGTTGGAGCTTACTACTAACGATATTGAATCTGTGAACGAAGCTATAATTGAAAAAACTTAAAAAAGGAATGAAAAGTTTAGAATTACGTCACAGTTTTACAGTACATTAAAACAATCATATAAACATCACTCAAACCAATTTACGTTTGCAATTTGATCGCTTACCCTTTAGCCATTTTATGGCTTCGTACTACAACGCACGTTTTTTACTAAAAATAAGTTAAAATAATAGTATAGTTGAAACACTTAATCAAGTTATAAAACGACAATCTACGCGCTGTCAAGCGGCATCACTAACGGTCGTTTTTCAAATGTTTAATATGTGGAAGGGAGTATGCGTGAAGACTGATTTACGTTGCAACGTTGCAACATTTACATCTCTAAAGGTAAGTGTACAAAGTGATTTTTTAAAAAGTCAATTGCAGCAAGCCTAGAAAAAAAAGCTATTCCGTCTGCAGTCAGCTGTAATGAGCTTTGAATGACATTTACCTGTATGTCAAACTGTGTGACAGTTCAGGTAGTTAAAAATTTTGTTGCAACTGATTTGTAATTTATTAAGGTAAGTAAATTACAGGTTTTTCGTCAAGATTTCTTTCTTTCTGTTACAATTTTCATATTGTCAGATTCTAAAGCTTAATATAGACGGGACAATCCCTAGGCTACTGCAATTGACTTTTTAAAAAATCACTTTGTACATATTCCTGTGCAATATAAAACCGTAATTCGTTGTAGAAAAATTAGAAATTACAGGGGCCTTAAAACCAACAACTTAATTTTTATTAGATGTGGATGCCTTTTTTCCTTTAACAGTCAGTGTATACGTTATTGCTTTTTGCCTAGATGCATCTGTATTTATCAGAGATACCCAATAATACTAATAAATCACCAATTCCTGGTTTTAAAGCGTTTTAAGATTAGGTTTTATGAGCTATCTACAGTCCTGTTACCTTAGCAATTTTTCAGCAATAAATCCGCTTCAATAAAGTCGTGGGCATAGAATTCCTATTTTATAAATATTATTATATTATATTATAATATCGGGACAATATTACATAGGGAGATGTCTACTAGGATAAGAAAACACTTTTGGCTATAACAGATTCGTTTTTCCGTGACCCGGGGGCGGTCGGGCGAATTAAATATGAAAAACACATTCGTCCGGGCAAGTTTTTTTATTAATTCGAATATTTCAACAATATTACACATGGAGATGTCCACTAGGATAAGAAAACTTTTGACTATAACAGATTCGTTTTTCCGTGACCCGGGGGCGGTTGGGCGAATTAAATATGAAAAACACATTCGTTCGGGCAATTTTTTTATTAATTTGAATATTTCAACAATTTTACACAGGGAGATGTCTACTAAGACAAGGAATTTCCTGCTTAGAAATTAGTTGGAAAACCCTCATTCTCTACCTGGTAATTCTGCCTGCTTAAGCCGGAAAGGGGCGCAAACAAACCCGTAGTTACGGGAAAACCCATATCTTCTTAAGTCGGGATAACATAATAAATATAAAGCATCCTTACAACCACCTTTTCTGACGAATTAAGAAATTCACCAATTCTTTCAAATATTCACATATATGCACGTTTTTAGAAATACGCAAAAATTGGGGCAAATGCGCAAATATGCAAAATATGCAGGCAATATGCATTTAGCATAGAATCCGCTCTTCAGCTATAACAGATTCGTTCTTCCGTGACCCGGGGGCGGCAGGCCGAATTAAATATGAAAATAACATTTGTTCCAGCAAAATTTTTTATTAATAATAATAACCATTTACCAGGACGTTATTCTGCCCATTTTGTATTTACTTTGTATTTCTTCGGTCTAAATAAAATAGTTTTAAAAGCATTATTTATACAGTCGTAATTTAATTGGCGCAGTCGGCAGGATACTGAGCGGAAATCACATTACAACATTTATTGTGTATTTTCGTACGTTTTAACGTTCAACTCAGTATTCGAAACAAATTGTTCCAAACCGTTCCTGAGAAGTACCACTTCAAAGAAACAAATCATCGAGGAGCAGCACAGCCACACCCGAGGACATGCATTGCCCCGGTCAAGCGTCACTGGTTCCTGATAAATCCTGTCTATAGGAGACGCCCTGGTCAATCGCGACTTTCTGATCATCGAGATCACCATCGCCTTACATAATATAAGGATGAAGTACGATTTTTTAAAAATTTATTAACTTATTAAAAAAAATTGTAATTGCATTACTAACCTATGTAGATAATAAATTAGGTAAATATAAATCTCAAATACAATTAAGTAAGCGAAACTTACAGCGAGTTAACTTATAAACTTATAACTTATAAAAAGCTGTAATACTTTAATTGTATGTGTAGGAACTTGTTTAAATAAATATTAAGCTCAATAATAATCTTGAAACGAGTGCATAGTTACGTTATATGAACAATAACTTGAAACCACCTATATTACTTCTAGATAATAGACCAATTATTCCACAAATTAACATGGCAAACCTATTTCCACCTGGCTTTAGCATGTCAATGTTATCAGAAATCCCCGAATATGATGTCAGAATTCATAAGAGCAGTAGAAGTTATATTAAACCAATTTTTGATACCTGCACAACCAGATGCATACATTAATAAATTATTACTGTCTTCAGTCCGTAACAAACTACGTGGCTCTGCTTTAGAAGTAACCACATGTTACGATTTTGCAACTTGGGCCACTTTAAAAATCACCTTAATCAACAATTTAGCAGATCAGCCTTCCGAATTAAATATTACAATGGATGTTGCAAAAATGCGACAAAATGTAAAAGAAACACCCGGGGACTTTTTTAATAGCATTAGAAGTTTGCTAGCAATACTTAATTCAAAAATTTCATTAGGAGCAGAAGCCATAGAAGTAAAAAATTATAAATTGTTAAATGCCAAAAATTTAGCCCTTCGAGCTTATTTAAGCGGATTAAACGAACAATTCAGTTTTCTTTTAAGAAGTAGGAACCCCCCGGATTTAGAAACTGCCATTTCGATTATTAGAGAAGAAATAGACATCCGCTATTCGCAAAGAAATCACACGTATTGTACACCTCAAAATTTCAAACCGCATTTAAGATATAATGACGTCTCACATACACCTCAAAATAATTTTAGTACACCGCATAATTTTACAAACCAGAATTTTAATACACCTCGAAATATTTTAGTACACCTCATAATTTTTCAAATCAGAGTTTTACACCTCATACTTCATATAATAATTTTGTACCACGCACTCAAAATTTTGCAAACCAAAAGTTTATAACTCAAAATTCATTCAGTTTTACATCACGCAATAATTACAGGAACCCAACACTTAATATAAACTCTAACAACCCTCCATCGCGATTCCCTAACCAAAATGTTTTCGCACCTCGGAAGAGATATTACAATAGTACACCTAGAGAACCCATGCAATTAGGAACCACAGTAAAACGTCCCGATTCCAAAAATTTTCAATTTAATCATGCTAAAAGAGTTCATCCCCAGCCTAATCAATTTATTCGTCAATCAAATCAACCTAGAAACTTCCACTTCGAAGAGCTGTTTTATCATGATAATATACAAGAAGAACCCCCTGTGGAAGACGACGATTGCGACCAAAGTATTACTTCATACGATAACGATATTAACGACGACGTATACGATCCCAACGATGTGACGCTGTAAATTTTCGAAACTAGCCTTGGATAATCTTGAAAATTTTAATCTTAATGTCATAAAGTCTAACCTTCCATATCTATTAGTATGTACCTGGTACCCAAGATAAAATTTTACTAGATATTGGCAGCAGTAAATCTTTGATATCACCATCGTTTGTTCGAAAATATTTTCCTGACTCGGTAATTAACCACCAATTCCAAATTACAAGTTCTCATGGTACTACCACGCACAATCAAATTGCAAACATCCCTATAAATTCATTGTTTTCTGAACCCGGTACTCACCTCTGTTACATGTTCGATTTTAATCCCAATTATATAGGATTAATTGGAGCTGACTTCTTTGCAAACATTAATGCCACAATAGACTTTAAATGGATGCACGTTCGGACGGAGTATACGTCGTTCCTTTTTTCTATAACGCATCTAAATTAAAACAAGAAACTCAAAAGCGAAACAAATGTAATTTTACGAAAACTAAAAATCATTTAGAACCTATTAAACACATATGCATACCACCCCGTTCTGAGAACTTAAAAAGTTACCAACAGTTAATAAAAATGGCAATCATATATGCAATAAAATTCATTTTAATAATTATTGCAGTACACCCCAATGCTGTAGTAAAAGTTCATAACAATTGCTTTAATACTACTGTAATCAATACATCTACTGATGAACAAAATTTTAATATCTATTCCCCCTTAGTTCTTGAACCCTATACAGGCACTAACAATATAGAAATTAATAATTTTGAACTCGAAAACCGATCAAAAAACAAAATCTTAAACGATAACTTAAAAAATATCAATGTAGATCACTTAAATGATGAAGAAACACATGCCTTAACAACATTATGATTCGAATATAAAGACATATTCTATACACCTGAAATACCTCTCTCATTCACCAACCTAACTAAACATCATATACGAACTAAAAATAATATTCCCATTTATACCAGAAACTATAGGTATCCTCATGTACGTCGCGAGGAAGTTAAACAGCAAATGGCAAAAATGTTAAAAGATGGAATTATAGAACCTTCCGGATCACCTTATAATGCCCCAATTTGAATAGTCCCGAAAAAACTAGACAATTCTGGGAGACAAAAATGGCGGATAGTAATAGATTACCGTAAATTAAATGATAATACTGTAGAAGACAAGTATCCTTTACCACGAATTGAACAAGTGCTAGATGATCTAGGAAAATCGGAATATTTTTCTATCCTTGATCTTGCTTCTGGATTTCATCAAATAAGCGTAGATGATAAAGATAAAGAAAAAACCGCATTTTCAGCAGAAGAGGGTCACTATCAATTCAAAAGATTACCATTCGGTTTGAAAAATGCACCGGCTTCCTTCCAACGATTAATTAATCAGTTATTGCTAGGACTTACGCCTTCACAGTGTATGGTCTACCTTGATGATGTAATAATTTATTCAGAATCAATACAGGAACACTTGATGAAATTACGTAACGTATTTGATAAACCCAGATAAAATAGAATCAATTAATAAATTCCCTTTACCCAGTACTCGTACGGAAATTAAATCCTTTTTAGGTATGTTTGGTTATTACCGCAAATTTATAAAAGATTATGCAAAATTCATGAAATTTCTAACAATTTGTTTAAAAAAGGATGGCAAAATTATTCATGATGAACGTTTTATTCAAAATTTTAACTATCTGAAAACAATCCTAACAAATGACCCCATTTTGACATACCCAGATTTCGATAAACCTTTCGAATTAACAACCGATGCAAGCAAATATGCCGTTGGCGCAGTTCTTTCACAAGCTGGTAAACCAGTAAGTTACGCCTCACGTACACTTAACCAATCCGAAATAAATTACCCCACTATCGAAAGGGAACTACTCGCGATAGTATGGGCTTGCAAAAACTTTAGACCTTACCTGTATGGAGTTAAATTTACAATCTATACGAATCACAGACTCCTTTGGTTGAGAAATATTCGAGAACCTAATTCAAAACTAACCAGATGGAGCATAAAGCTAGAAGAATATAATTTCGAGATTAAATATCTCCCCGGAAAACTGAATATAGTCGCTGATGCACTTAGGCCTGGTTTTACCATTCCGTTACTGACTATTAGTTAAAATGACTTTTAATTAACGTCAACTAGTATTTCTGGACCTCGGCCGGTTTTACCATCCTTTGTCAACCTGTAGTCATGTTAATAGACAGCTACTCAAAAACTCTACGAGACATCTTAAGAAACTTGACTACAGTAGGTTGTTTTACACAAATTGATCTTACGGTTTCACCAACGATAGTGTGCGTAATGCAGATCACCGCCATTCTCAGCTGTTACTTGTAACCATAGAAATAACAACAATATATAATAATAATTAGTGTTATTTATTTCTACGCTTGTAACTTACTGGTCGTTGTTGTTAGTTGTGTTTAATTTAATTTCAGTACGTGTTTATCAATTTAGTTTGTTTTATTTTATTTATTAGTTTTCTTTAGCGTTTAGATTATTTTTAAATTTGATTCGAATTTTAGGGTAGTTATTCATTTGAATTAGTATTTGTATTGTGCCTTCTACAAATAGGCACTGCTTCCAAAATATCTTCCTCATCGAAATTGAAATTGCAAAACATCGTGAAAAATAAATGCTTTTAAAATTCAACCAAAGAAAAAATTGAAAAGGAACGTCGAAAATGAAAAATTAATAATATGAGAGGTTATGTTACTCGCGGCAATACAAACAAACTAGCACTTTCGAGTGTTGACTACCAGATAATCTGCTAGTCACTTCAACTACTAGTTGACGCCATTTTTTTTCTTGACTAGAGATTGTAAAACGACAAAGCGTCTGTAAACTGTTAGTCAAGCGTTGACTATCAGTTAACTACAGGTGGTAAAACCAGGCCTTAGCCGTGTTCAAATACTCCCCATCGATATCGAACGTTTAAATACACCTGAACCAAATTTGAATGACCAAGCAACTATTATAGCCCAACGAGCTTATACACCTGATATAGACGAATTTACCATACCTGAGTTTATACCACCATCAGCAATACATGAAAAGGAAAAAATTAAAATCTTTTCCAATATTAAGCTGAATGGACCACACGAAAATAAGTCGATACCTATAACACCTATACTTAATGACGTTTCACCTAACGACGATAATTTATCTAACGACCTAAAAGATGACGAGTCCCTCGTAACAACAGTACACACACAACTATCATCTTCCCCTATTATAGTTATATCAGAACAACCATTGCAACAACATAAAAACCAAATCGAATTCCTAAAAGCCACTATTCCAAAAAATATTAGAGTCTCTAAATTTGACAATTTTATTCACATGACCGTATTTTTCACCAAATCTAATTATCATGATGTGTTTAAAA
>JABXWE010050969.1:0-30979 GCA_014611495.1 Limonius californicus | reverse complement strand
GTACAATTATGTCGGAGCTATGTTTATGAGGAGGATCTCAGAACAGAACTGAGAACTTAACTTAAAACTAATCTTAATTACAACTCCTATGACGCTCAAACGAAGCGTAATATAATATACTTTATCTATTACCCATTCAGGGAATTCTAAATACATAACTAGCGGAAGATCTGAGGAATAATGTAATTGTATGAATAAAGGCAGCATTCTCCATCAGACCCGTTCACCAAATTAGACTTTCATACCATCAATCGTTTTCAAGATATTATGTATCCAAATTGTCGTGGGTCGCCCTATATATGTGACGGTTCAAAATAATTATACCTGTATAAACTATTTATTTTATTTAGATTAGTTTTAAAAATCAGATTTTTCGATTATTGCTAGGAGCTCAAAACATCGCGTCAGAACTTTTCCGTAGCTAAGCCTGCGTACTGCAGTATAATATGGTAAGTCATTTTCTTTAATCTCTTCAATTAAGGCGCGGAATTGACGATGATTGGGCGCATGTGATCGGATATAATTGACAGCTGACATGACTGGCTTTATAACCTCTGGCATATCCAAGCATTTCTGCACAAAGGCTGTTAATAGTTTTGAACCACCGTCATTTTCTATAACCTTGGATACGAGACCAACGACACCTTTATTTTCTCTACACACGTTTTTCCCACCATCAGTAATTATACACTTCAAGTTTTTCTATTGAAGATTGTTTTTCTGAGCAGCATTTTCAATTCCTTTAAAAATATGTTCTGCAGTGGTCGTTCCGTGAAGTGAATGCTATGAACGTCAAAAAGCTCTTCATACACTTTATAATAGTTATCCAGCTTTCGAATAAACAGTAACACCTGATCAGAGCCAAAGAGAACCACTATAAGTGTCTATTTTTGCCAGACAATTGAGCTAATATATTTTCTGCAATATCATCTACTCTTCGAAGGACAGTGTTTGCTGACAAACTGATGTTTTTAAATAAATTAGCTTTTTCTGGACACATTTCTGCTGCGGATGCAATCATGCGATCCTTAATTAATTCGCCGTCAGTAAATGTTTCCCATGTTTCGCTATTGAATTAGCCACGCGGAAACTAGCACGAGTTGCTGCTTCTTGTTCCGCATTTACTTTCTTAAACAACAATTGTTGAGATTTCAACCCGCGTTTCAAAGATTCATATTTGCCTAACCGTAGGCTTCCTGTAAATTTGGAGTAATTCTGAGAACGTTTAGTCTCGTAATGATGTTTTATATTGTATTTTTTGAGTAGTAATACGTTTTCATTGCAAATTATCCACATTACCTTATTACTTGACTCAATCACGAAATATTGATATCCCCATTGCTCTTTAAATGTTCTGCACTCACTATCTTTCGTTTCTTTTCCATATTTATACAAATCCACACAAAAGGGACGTAACTTCAAATCCAAATAATGCCAATTAATACTATTAAGAGCAGTTATTCTGATGTAAACAAAATACACTGGATTTATCTTTAAGACACTTTCAATTAAATTCAACACTCACAATTAAACACACTGTATTTTCACTAGGAAACTATAGTCACAAAACACACTAGTCGCGCACTATATTTCCCTTTTCAGATCGCACTCCGAATGCAAACTTTGGAACTGTCCAACTCTCGGTTGTCTCCCGTATTTGTACCTCGCGTCCTCGGTGCGTAGAACATATTCGATAACTCTCGAAAGTACTCGAATCTTTAAGCTAAACGATCACGCAGCAGAACTTTTCCAGAACATACTCTAGCTCTGCTACTCGCTACAAAATGGCGTTGTATACTTCGACTAACCAAGCATAATTGACGTTTTTGCGGAATTCCGCCGTTCCCCACAAGATTGCGCTATACTACTGTAGCTTTGCCACGTCCTGCACTTAACTTCTCTATTCTCAGCAAGATGTCACTACTATACATTTACCATGGTCGTAAGTAGTCGTAAACGGAGCGAAGTCCACCCCCGCGCCCTAGGTCATAGATATCCCACTAGCCGACCAGTACAAAAATTTGCGCGTAATTCAAAACTACAGTATGTTGGTATGATGAGCTAAGTAGGTCTTGGCCCTTGGGACTTAGTAGAGGAGTCAGTGTGGCCCTTAAGCTAAAAAGTCTGGAGACCCCTGGCATATCTAATCGCCAGAGGACATCATCTAACAATCCTCTCAAATGATTTTCTAGCAAATTTAAATATCTGTTGGCGGTTAAATGGTTCGCAAAAACGAATGGAACAATGAGCATGCTGTCAATAATTCCACACTAGCTATTCATTGAAAACCTATACTGATAATTGTACACTGTCTCCAGATCCCAAGACTGGCTGTTCTTTCTGTTCATTAATCCTTTCTTTGTAAATATTGCCCCATCCGTGAATAAAATCCTTTTACGTAATGATCCAGCCGCAATATTCCATACGAAATCTGTAGGTAAGAGGGCTTGAACAGGCTGAATATAAAATGGATATAAACCATGACGTTTGTCTAGTACTTGCTGTATTGGACGCCCAGTCGATGGTTTCGGGAAAGTTGCGTGTTTACGTAGGTGGTCGTACACTCGTTGGAAAACTCGTCGGTCTAGCAGTCGCCGATTTGAAAATCTCAACCCATATTCTCGAGCAGCTGCTACTGAGTTTCTATCACAAAAACCGTACACGTAATGGATATCGGCGTATTCTCGCGTTGTAAAAGTAAATATTATTAACACTATTAATAAACGCAAGCAGATAAATCAACTTTAAGGTGCTTTACTGTTAGTATATAATATAATTTCCATTCTAATGTAGACAGTTTGTATCAAATACCACTTAATATCATTTATTGTTTCGGCTGCTTCAGTATTAAACTAAAATAGGCCATAACTCCTTTAACAGTAGACTTAGAGAAAACACCCCTCTTTAGTTTCGACTTCTTTTAACCTCTCCTACACGTAGGCGAAGTAGTGACTTCACGTCGTGTATATTTCAAAAGTGAATCTGGGAGAGAGTTTAACCATACAAACCTCCTTTTGACTACGCCACTGCAAAAACCACCATTATTAATTCATCAGATTTTGATTATTGACGAATGTACTGACCATCATAGATACGATAGCACTTTTCCTACAAACTTATATTTGATTAGAAACGTTTCTAGAGTAATTTGTTATTTATTAACGGTGTTCATTTCCTCTCAGATCCTTCCAACTGGGATTTTTATGGAAATAAATGTAATCAAGACTGTAATTATTCTTGGCAAACAGAAACGAACTGATTGCTTAGTGCCACGGCCTTAATAAAAGCGAAAAGGTGCTCTCAATCTCCATTCAAGTTTAAGACGAAACCACTACCTTTGTTCATTTTACATTAATAGACTTGAAAATGATATAACAAAAGTATATTTTGCGGTACACAGTCAAGGTTTAGTTGAAATATCATTTGAAACAGATCCTTTCTTTATATAGAACGCTGAATAATAAGAAGAAAATGGGCAACAAAACAAATTAAACGAGGATAATTATAATAAAATTGTAAACGGTGCAAAGCAGATTTCCAAACAAAATTATATTAAGATAAAATTTTCATTACCCTCTAAAATACGTAGAATTCTACAGTTTTAAAATCGTATTGAATCGCCATAAAAAGTAACTGAATTGGGGTGTAATTGGGGCAATTCCGATTCAACCTTGCGGTCAATAAAGCTAGCATTTAAAATTAATTGAAATCGTTACAAATGGATTGAAAATTTACTGTTTTCGGTCCTTAAAGTTAGCTGCCTATTACGTGGTTGCTGCACTACTGTTAGCACAATACCTATAATTATAAACAGACAGTCCATTAGTCTGCTATTATTATTCGTTTCAACAACTAACAATAATTTACAAAAACATAACTAATCTAACAGCATTACAGGATTATTTATGATATGCAATCCAAACTGCAAACTGTACCTAGAGAAACATTTATATTGTACAAAATCCAAATAAATACGTTGCGTTAAACAAAATGTTACTTGCAAACATAACCCTAAACGCACACCGAGTATTAACAGTTGCTGTGATACAAATTCATACAATTATTGATAGGAGGTTTGGCAATTTAATTTCTGGAGTGGCACAATAAAAAGAAACACAATTTAACCCTTGAAGTACTACGCTATTTTTACCAACGTAAAGTACTACGCGGGGTCTCTGAAGGACCCCAGGCTTTTTTTATATCTACTTCGCTGATTTTAGGTAGTATGGGTGAAATAAGTAAAATCAATATTATTTAGTATGTAATATATATTTAAGGAATACAAAGAAACAGAAAATAACACGAGTTACAGTATGATGAACAAAAAAAATTAAACGTCTTCTTGGAAATGGGTTATGCACTTTATGTTTGAATAGCTGCGTCTATGAATTGCACAGACAAATTGGTTGCATTGATTACATTTGATGTTAACCTTTTTGTCCTGTGATCTAGAACATAGGTGGCATCTTCCCCGTTTTTTTTACGTTTATTCGGATGGGCTCTTCGGGTTGTACTGGAGGGCTTACTCCACACGCAACCATTGCTCTGTATACATTGGCATTGTTCTTTACGTCCGGAATTCGCCGTTCCATGTTGGGTGTAGCCAGTTGCTTGCCTAAACATTGGAGGAACATTTTCCTCGAAGAGGATTTTGTATAATCAGGGTTCTTGGCAACATGTACGTTAAAGCTATTCAAGGCGGCAGAATCAATCACGTTCATAAACAAACGAAAAGGCCAGCGGGAGGTGCGATGAGAGCAAGTATATTCACTTATCATTTTGTCAGCATTATCAACAGCCCCTTTAGTGGCGTTATAATCTAGGATCATGTTGGGGTTTTTATGTTCTTCTTCAGAAACAGATGGGTCTTCGTGCTGAGTGGATAAGACATGAACCAATTTTTTTCTTTTTTGGTGTGTAGGCCACCATAGTAACTTTGTCAGAAAACACAAATTGCTCTCCCTGTGGTGATATTCAGTTCCTTTGGAGTGTCTGGTTTATTTTTACTTACTGTCCCAATCAAAGTCATATTTTTTGACAGCAAAAATTCAGCTAAAGCTACAGACGTAAAGAAATTGTCTGTAGTAACACCACGACCAGTACCAAACAGAGGTGAAACTAAATCTGTAACTACCCGGAATCCTTGGTGTTTTTCTGGACGCCCGCCAGGCTGTTTACCGGTGTAAACCTGCAGGTTGTGAAGATAAGTTGTCTTTACGTCTGCAGATGTCCAAATTTTGATCCCGTACTTAGCAGGCTTAGAACTCATATACTGTTTGAATGGGCACTTTCCACGAAAAGCAGCTAGTTGTTCATCCACTGTTACCGTTTCGTAGGGAACAAAGGCTTCTCGGCAATTCTTCACAAAGTCTTCAAATATGTCTCTAAACCCAGCCAACTTATCTGTTTGCCTTCTCTCTAGTCTCGTTGTTTTGTCATCAAATCTTATGAATTTACTGAACATAATAAATCTATCTCGAGACATACACGCTGTAAAGATGTTGCGACGAATGGACTCATCTGTGCTCCACATTTCTTTTACATTTTCTTTCCTGCAACGAAGTGCTCCTGCAGAAATCAAAACACCAATAAATGCATCGAGCTCTACAATATCTATATTTCTCCAGGACTTTTGCTTTCCAGGATTTTTTTCATTATATAGTTTATATGCGCGAGTTGCTTCTTGATTAGTGTATTTGCAGATCTTATTTTTCATTTCTATAGTCACGAAAAGATTGAATATTTCAAATATTTCTTTGGCTGAGTTAGTGTACGCTGTTGGTCCCGGTTTGGTTGTGACAATGTTCCTCGATGGACGGCGCGAAGAACTGTGACGTTCAGAGTTCCAAATACGTCCCGATTTTGCTACGTACTGTTTACTGTTGATAGCTTCAGCTTCATTTCTTTCCATTATTGGTTCTTCCCCATCTTCATATTCAAGAGGTTCGTCTTCTCCTTCCTCAAGCACTTGTTCAGTATTATCTTCCATTTCCGATGAGCTATCGTCTTGAAAAACAAAATTGGGATCGCGATCTTCATCGTCACTAACATTTAGATCATCAGTATCACTATCTTCGCCAAATTGACAGGCTAATTCTTCAAGTTCTTTTTGAGATAACACTTTTTTATCACGTTTTGACATTTTGGAAGGTCAAACCACTTAACACTTTTGTTCACCACGGTTGATATGAGATTGTGTGGTAGTTATTATAATATGATTAAAAGCGTTTATCAAGGATGGAAAATCAGGTACCAATAAGGAAAATATGCAGAAATAAATATTTTCTAAAATAACTTGAAAAATGTGAACTTGGGGTCCCTGAAGGACCCTGCGTAGTACTTTAAGGGTTGTAACACGAAAACTATTTCATATGTATTCAAAGTAATCTTCATTTACCTACAAACATTTATTGCAAAGTTCTAAATGTTTCTGAAAACAGTCGCCAAAGGCATTCGAAGAAACTCTTTTCAATTCGGTTGCATTCTTGAGAATCGTTTTCACTTTACAAAAACAAATCTGCTGCTATCATGTCAGGTTCATAGGGTGGGTGATTAAATCCACCAACTCCGCGTTCTATGGGATATATCTTTACAATCAGTGCAGAATGAGCAGGTGCATTGTTATGAACCAAGAACAAACTACTCGTTCCTCCAAATTGCGGTCAGACTTAAACGTGAAATTCACTATTTACTGTTTGTTCTACAGGAACAAATTAGTTATATATCACACTCCGTTGATCTAAAAAAATAATCAGCATGATTTTCAGTTTGAATTTTAGAAACAGATCTGTTAAATCTTGGCGATGGTGATGATCTTTTTTTTTATTATAAATTTAAGTCAGATCAGCGGAGGTCGCTATACATGACTGTTTGGTTGTACATTAAATAGTTATAATTACATAGGAACTACTGGCTAAACACCTCTCTAATATTACAATAGATTAACTAGGGCACTTAGTCACTTTCACTTGATGATGTTAAGTAAATGTCTTGAGGAAGTCTTCGTTTTAATCTAGTGTGTATGTGCCTTGCTCCGGTGTTATAATTGGTTGCGCTCAAGCAGTCAGAGATGTTATTAAAATATTTTTTAGTATGGTTTTTTATTGTTTCATGGACTGTGGATATACCTGCTTCGCGATGAAGTTGAGAGTTGCGAGTGAACCACGGTGCGTTAAAAATTATCCTGATAACTTTGTTCTGAAATGTTTGCAGTTTTGTGAGGTGTGTGTTGGATGTTGATCCCCAAACTTGACAAGCGTAGAGAATTATTGGTCTCAAAATGGACTCGTATATCAGTATACCAACTTCTTGTTTCAGGGTAGACTTTTTGTTAAGTACGGGATAGAGCATTGCTAATCTTGTGTATGCCTGATTTAATTTTTTGTTGATATGAAGAGCCCAATTGAGTTTTTTATCGAGATATACTCCTAAGTACTTAACAGCGCTATCTGTGGGGTTCCATTCAATTTGCTGATTATTTACAGTTATGTTAGGTGGTAATGCCGGTCGTCGTAAGGTGAAGATCTTTGTTTCACATTTAGTTGTATTGAGAGTAATGCACCATATGTTGAACCAATTAATAAGAGTTGTGGAGCTCTCTTGCAGTTGCTGAACGGCTGTTAATATATCCATGTTCTGGGAAAGTAACACTGTGTCGTCTGCATACATAGCTACAGTCGAGTTATTAGGCACTGGCAGGTCGTGAACAAATATATTAAACAACGTAGGACCTAATATTGAGCCCTGGGGCACTCCAGCGGTTATATTCTTATTTTTGGAGAGTGTTGAGTTAATTCGCACTGCAAAAGAACGGTCGGGTAGGAACGATTTAATTATGCATAACAGATAAGTAGGTGTAGTAATCTTGAGCATTTTATATAGTAGTCCATTGGTCCACACTCGGTCAAACGCTTGGGCTACATCGAGAAATATCGCTACAGTATGCTGTTTGTTTTCAAAGCCCTTTTCAATCAGTTCTGATATTCGAGATAGCTGGTGGACGGTCGAATACTTTTTACGGAATCCGTACTGAAAAGGTGGTAGAGTTTCCTTGCGGTCGAGAAATGAGCAGAGGCGGTCGAGAATCACTTTTTCAAACAATTTTGATAGCGTCGGCAGCAGACTTATTGGCCGATAGTTAGCTGGGTCTTTGTGATTTTTTCCAGGCTTTGGAAAAAGTAAAACGTGAGCGTGCTTCCACGTGGTTGGAAAGTACCCTAATCGTAAACAGGCGTTGAATAAAATGGTCAAAAACGTGATCAGTTTTCTAGGAAAGTTTTTAATAGCTACGTTAGGGATTAAGTCGTGTCCAGGCGATTTTTTCATAGGTAGCTTGTCGATGTATGACTGTATTTCTTCCGGAGTTGTAGATACTATTAATCCTGGGTCAGATGGGAAGTTAGTGGCTATCTCCGTTATTATTTCATTTGCAAACTCTTCATTAGTGTCTGATATATGTGTGGAAAAAGTGTGTTCCAAGTGAGTAGAGAAGATATCGCACTTTTCTGAGTCTGTGGTGTATGCTTGGTCATTGATTTTAATGGTAGAAATTTGAGGCTGCTGCTTGAGTATCCTTTTTGTAGCTTGCCACATTGTGGCATCTCTGGGTTGCAGTTCCGAGATGTACTGTTTGTACTTGTTGAATCTGTAACTGTCTAGAGCAGATTTAACCTCACGCGTGGCGCGATTGAATTGTGCCTTAAGAAGAGGATCTCTTGTTCTAGCCCAGATGCGTCTAAGCCTATTTTTAATCTTAATGAGAGCCGTGATATGCGCGGGGGTATCTTTGTCATTGATTACTTTGCGCCTAAACGGAGTAGTAGTTGCTTGCGTTACGGCGTTAGTTATTGCTGAGTTGAGTTCTGTGATATGTGCGTCGATTTCTTCTGCTGATTTTATGGAGGCGGGACAGGTAGTTGTTTCACTTATCAATTCTTGGAACAGTTTCCAGTCAATATATCCCTTGATTAGTCTGGGGAAATTGTGTTTCAGTATCGGACTGTCTTGAAACGTTATTATAGTTGGAAGGTGGTCTGAGTCTAACTCCATTAATACAGTTTGTGATAATAGAAGGGAGAAATCCTTAATTAAGCAGATGTCGAGTATATCAGGGCGATGATCCCTTCGGTAGGGATAATGAGTTGGTTCTGTAGGAGCTGAAAGTTGAATGGCATGATTGGAGAGATAGGTGTTTAACTTGATTCCACTAGGATTATTGCTGGTGCAGCCCCATAGGGTGTTTTTCGAGTTATAATCGCCAATGGCTAATGTAGGGGTATTGCTTTGGAATAACGCTGCTATATCAGCTTCAAGTAGCCTCTGATTTGGTTGTTTGTATACTGCTGCAATAATTACGTGTTGGTTATTTTTAGTTTCCAATTTAATGGCTACTGCTTCTAGATTAGTGATGCCTTCTAATTCGTACGAGGTGGCAGACAGTGAGTGTTTTATTAATATAGCGACACCTCCTGCCGCAAAGTTTGTTATACGATCCTTTCGGTAAATATTGTATCGAGGTATTTTGAATTGTTCGTCTTTTGCTAGGTGTGTTTCGGAGACAATTAGTATATCTACGTTATGCCTAGCTAAGAAGGCAATAATTAATGCTCTTTGTTTGACTATTCCATCAGCATTGTAGTTACAGATGATGAGTTGTGATATTAGTTTGGATGGGACGTTATCCATTGAGGAGAGAAGGGATAAGGGAGAAAATGAATGTCTTAATTTGTTCGTGGAATGGTGTTAGCATGTTCCAGATGGCTTGAAAAATTTCAATAAAGGACGATTGTGGAAGATGAGAGGGAGATGGCTGTGGGTTATTAGTTGAGGTTTGTTCTGATGTTGTATGTGCATAAGTGGTGCCTGGAGTTGCGTACTTGTACAGTTTAGAGTTTTGTTCTATAGTACGTGGTCTGGTTGTAGTGATGATCTTTAAGTTTACCATATGCTGTAGCGTTTTGTCTCAAGATCATACTAAGACACCCATGACTGATCATTAGGCTTAGGATAATTATGCATTTGCGTATTTGCATATGCAAATGCATATTTTAGACATTTTTGGTAATAAATGCATATTTTAATTGTTTTGAGCATTAATGCATAATATGCAACGTTTGTCTGTTTAAATTGCATATTTGTACAATTTTTTGTTATCAAGTACAAATTCACTTCGTCAAGCAGTCTGGGAATTTCCATAAATTTTAGATAATCTTCTAAACTCATTCATGCTATATTTTGAATAGGTAGGTACTTTCTTAGTTGTTAAGCTTTGAAAAACCAGAATACTTGGAAATCCTAAGAGGATTACCAGGATTTGAGTGGCCCTGTTGCGTTAACAGGAAAACCTGTGAAAGTTGAAAGTTTAACAAGTCATCATTTCATCAACAATCAGTTGTCTACTAGTTCCAGTAGTGTGTTAATGTCTTCAAGGTGCCGGAAGAAAAAAGTTTATAAATGTTATTTTAAACCAGTGTGTGAGGGACTATGACGATTTTACAACAGATAGGCATCTATTATTTTGTAAATACTGCGAAGTTCCTGTTGGGGCAACCAGAAAGTTCCAAGTTACGCAGCTTTTCCAAACCGAAAAACATGCAAGTAATAAAAATCGAAAAGGGAGAATAACCAATGGCAAGTGTTAATTTCTGCTTTGCCAAGGGTTGGACCTAAACGTCCAGAATTTAATGAAGAAATTCGCAAGGCTTTTATTTGCGCTGATATTCCGTTGGATAAATTAAGAATGAAGTTTTTTGCAATTTTTTGGAAATGTACACGAAAAAGAATATTCCAGACGAATAACATTAAGAAAAAAATATGTTTCCGAGTTATATGCAGCAACATTACACAAACTAAGAGAAAAAGTAAAGGATAACAGTATTTGGGCGTTCTTGGATGAAACGACCGATGCAGAACAAAGATGCGTAGCATTGTGGTTGGTATATTAGGGGTTAACGAAGAAAAAAATAAATCATGTTTGTGACCTTAAAAGTCTCGTACACAGTGAATCATTCAAAAATTGCTGCTTTTTTCAACGACTCTCTAAGCTTATTTTTGCCGTCTCGAATTTTATATGAAAAAATGCTAGTAGTTTGTAGTGATTCTGCACTATATATGTGCATAGCAATGCGAGCACTGCAGATTTTGTATCCAAACATGTTTCATGTCACCTGTTTAGCACACGGTTTACACCAAGTAGCTAATTTAGTTCGATTTTTATTCAAACGTTAACGTGCTGCTATTATCTGTGAAAAAGATTTTTCTCAAAGCACCGAGTCGTGTGTAGAAGTTTCGGGAAGTTGCAGGGGACGTTCCACTTCCAATCTTTACAAGAGGGAGAACTTGGATCGACGCTGCTATGTATTGCGCTGGAAATTTTCAAATTGTGAAGAAAATTGTTAATAAATTCAACTCTGAAGAAGCGCAGGGCATTGAAGAAGCACAAGGTGTTCAGAAAAAAAAGGTATTCGAAAAGATTTGATTTTTATTATTATATTATTAAGTGAATTTGGCTTGCATATCAACTGCAATCTCTAAACTAGAAGCGAAGGGATTATCTTTACAAGACAGCATTGAATAGTAGAAGATATGGTTAAGGGTTTAACTAAACTCGGGAAAAAGGGTTTCATTAATAAATTAAACGAAGTGCTATCAAAAAATACGGGCTATCAACAATTGAAGAATATAAGGGGGGTGTTGCAAAATGAGACAGCCCTTGATGCAAGAAAAGAACATTTAAATATCATTCACATTGTAAATTATGAATTTGTATCACTAGTGCCGTGTGAGAGAGTCTTTTCACAGTACAAAGGTATTCTCACTGACAACAGGCGCAAATTTACATTCGAAAATAGATTACACCACGTTGTTGTTAAGTGCAATTATGATGTTTTTTTATAATTTAATTAATTTTAAATTTGGAATATTGTATTTTTTGATTAATTTTTATTAAATAATTTGGTTTTAAAAATAATAATAATAATTAGTTGACTTTTTAGTGGTAATTTAAGTGCATATTTTGGATGCTTTTGATGCATATTTTGAAATTTTGTAGTGCTTAATTATCCTAAGCCTACTCACCACCAGTGACAATGCAATGACGAAAATTTACATTATCTAGGTGAAGTCTGCGCAGGATGCAACTCTGTTTTCATTTATCCAGATATCTATGTGGGAAAAACTTTGTACAAATCATACTGTTTTCCAAATTCTCATGTAAAATTTGAATCCTCTTCTTATTGATATTCAACTCATCTATCATCATTCGGAGGCTTATTCCACGATCTTTTACCACGCTTTCACACATTTTTCCCATCGACCCTGCATTTAGAGAGATCAATGGACGCCCGCTTCTAATGTCACTTTGACATGCTCGCGTTCATCGTTTATACCATTGAAACACACTAGTACAACTTACAGTGTTATCGCCATAACCCGTTTTCGACATGTTATAAATTTCTGGGAGAGTTTTACAGCAAAATTTAGTACTCAACTCGTTGCTCTATGACAACTGCCACTTACACGACGTTCGATCTCCTTTACCACCCTCTATTGATAGAACGGTGAACTGTTACAGGTGGCTCTACTTTTAGTTTAAATCGATGTGGCTCCAGTTCTGCGGCGGAACGTCGAAAACTTTCACTCTACTCCTTTGTGGTTTGGGCTGCATAAGTCGTCAGGCGCTTCGGATATGAATATCTATATAACCCACCTTATTTAATAACTTGGGTCTATATACTTTGATTAATCTTTCTGAATACGTAAAAGGAATATTGGAATTGCGATTTAAACGTATACTTCTTTTAGCAATATAACTAGAAACTCGAAAATTTTAGTATCATTCAACACCTTCGTTAACCACACTGCAAAATTTAAATATCTTAGAAAGATGAAGTCGCATAGCTTTACCTTGTCTGGAAGCCTAATATACTTAACTACACACGAGCAGCTCTGCAGCGTTAGGTAATTCCCCCAACTCTTTGCGAGATATCGTGTTTCAGAAACAATGCGTTATGTTTCACCACACACGGTCGATTTCCTACGAAAACGTAAAACTACCACATGCATTATACTATACGGGCTAGAGTAAAATCAATATTGAACTCACAGTTTTAAGTACTAATTTTACTAAATTTACTATTGAACTAAAAATGAAAAATTAAAAACTTTTATTTTAAAAGTAAGATAAGTGTAATCTGTAAATTTACAAAAAATTTTTTAAATTTCACTTCACTTCATAACGTTTGAAGTAAAATATTACAGAATTTGAAGAAATGTATAGTTTAAAGTAGGAGTTTAAAAAAGCGAGATTACAAGAAGTTTTGCTTGAGGAATTCTAAAGGCATAGCAAAGCAGCGAGACCTAGCAATTTACTATGGAGTAGAAGTGCTTGCACTTTCCATTATTCGGAGCCCACGTTAACCTGTAGATCCTCTATGTATGTGATAATTTAAAATAAACGAACACAGAAGATAAAGTTGCTATGTATCGTAAGTTCTTGAAGAGAAGGAAAGCGAAATACATTTCCGGAAAATTAATTCCAACTAAATTCAAAATTCAACTATAAATGCGAAACATGTACGTAGAACTAAGATTTTACAAAACTTATAGATTATTACTACATTTTTATAGTATATTATTACCAAAATTTGAAAAAATAGATTATAAACCATATTTTCTTAAAGTACCAGTATAATATTTAACTCTTCCAAATTTAAATTTTAAGTTATATTTTGTGAAAACTTCAGTATTTAAATTTACAGTGCTACAAGAGAATTCAACAAAATTAATGATTTGAACTGCTATTTCACAAAACACAGTGTGATTATTTTATCGTGTAACAATTAGGTAGGGTACACTGCCCTCCTGTACATGAAATGCATAGCTAACTTCTCTTCTTAGCTATAGTTTTTTACTTATTTATATTTGGAGACCCTTGGACACGCAAATGTCAACTATTGTTTCGTCAGAACTTCTGTACAAACTTATTGATTTATATAGATTCTTGTGGCAATAACAATCAGTTTCAATGTATTCTAAGCAGACTTAGCAGTACGACGATATGCACAAAAGTACCCAAATAGACCCTTTCCACACATAACGCCTTTAGACGTTTGGAAAAAAGTTTGCGGCAATATGCACAGTTTTCCAAGCCATAGGTGAGAGAACGACATGTCACAATTCTAGAAGCTAACGCTACAGTCTTCGAACAAGTAACTGGTAATCCCCATATAAGCCAATGAGCAGTTGCAAGAACTGTAGGCTTCAGCTAAAGTTCAGTATTTTAAAAGCAACCCGGTTTTACCCTTACCACGTCACATTAGTGCATTACCTTACTGAAGAACGAACGAAGTTGCTACTCATACACTGTTTTTAAGGAATATTATATTTTCTGATAAAGCGACGTTTAGTAACAATGGGTGTGAAAATAGACGCAATTGTAATTTCTATTCAGAAGATTGTTACGGGCCAAACGAGCTTTTTCGTCGACCCGCAACAGGATAGGTGGAAGAAGGCCTGCAGCTTAGCTCAGAGGAGTAGGGGGAAATCGCTTACGGGAGGAAATCTTCCTTGTTGTGTACCGAGTAGGTCAAAATTAGTGGGCGCCACCTTCCAAATACAGCTGATTGCAGGTTCTCGTGGAAGGCCGAGGAGCCAGCAGCTTACGGGAATCGAACTCACATTCATTGTGCCTCTCTTCTGTTTATAAAGCTTGTAAAACTCGTACAAACGCAAATACAAAATATACAATATTAGAGGATGTAATAAATTTTAAAACACATATAGTTAACCTTTTGAGAGTAACTAACGGTACAAATAAAATGTGACAGCAAGTAGTAATATTTTACTCAATACAACAATCGGTTAAAAGGAACGTTCGACTAAGGGGGAACTCGCCGCCCACGGCTTACGGTATTTAAAATATTTCAACACATCTGCGTAGCCAGTGGAGCCTGAGTTAGTTATACAGTATGTAATTTCTTTTTACAATTAACACTTAGGATTTTGCAGGTTAACACGTAAACGGGTTTTTTACAACACAAAAAAACTAATTCCTTTACCTTGACTTTCGATGAATGGGAGAGAGAGACAAGCACATATGGGGTGTTCTCAGATCCCTGCAAAAAGGTAGACGTTCTTCGGGAAAATTGAGAGACGAAATATTTGCCTTTCCATGGATAAAAACTCCAGCGTATTTCTTTAAATCCGACACTTGTCGATGTTCTGTTCACCCCACCGTGGACAGCGATACGAAAATACACGCGATGGATACCCATCGAAAACATAAGCCGCCCTGCAGTACTTGGTTTCTTAATTTCTTAACGACCCCCGTAGGTAGAATTGGTAGACCGGAGTCTAGCGAAGGTGGAAGGCTGACTGAAGAGCTAAACGCTACGTGAACATGCGTTGGTCAAAAATATTACCCCACATTGAGAAATATGATGAAATAGTTCTGGAAAGATCTGACACGTAAATTCGCAGAAAGCGTCCAGGGTCAGGTGCAGACAAAACATTAATCGGCAATTTCAGCTTACAAAGGGAACTTTCAAAGGCTTTACGGAATTGGCCTCCATAACTAAATCTTAAAAAAAAAATAACGAAAACTGTAATCGACATAAGAAGATGGCAATTAAAATAGAATTTTAATTCCTATGAAGCGGCAATTAAAATATGACTCTAATCCAGATGGAGTGGCACAATTAAATGAACTTAACAAGATAACCCACATAGGATTCGACAAGCACATTTTCAAAGTATTTTTACTGTAGATGTGTGATGTGGTATTGTTGACAACATTATCGTTGACCCCCACCTCTTTATGGGTAATTCAAATGGGGAACTGTATTTACATTTATTCAGAAAATGATTTGTCTCAGCTTTTAGAAGACATTCCTGTTTATGTTAGACAGCGTGTGTGGTTTCAAAACGACGGAGCACCTGCCCACTTCCATAGAAATGTAAGAAATTACCAGATGAAACTTTCCATAACATATTAATTGCAATTCATGCTTGGCCTCCGCGTAGTCCGGACTTTACTCCATTTAATTTCTGTCTCTGGAGCAAAGTAAGAAACGACGTCTACGAAACTCCCGTGGAAACTTTACATTTACGTGAAAGAATTATTGAATCACCCCACACATACTAACGCATGTTAGAAATTCTCCTCTGTTGCGGATTTACTTATGTGAATAGCAAGCTGGACGGCAGTTTGGACATGTATTACGTCAATAATTAATGTTTCTATATCTGTATTTATTTTTCTTGTTGATTTTATTATTATGTCAAGATATGTTTATGCAATCTTGGCTTTCTGTGTGTTTGTTTTGTTTAAATTATAAGAAATAAATATTGTGAACGTACCTATTGCGAAACTGCATCGTATTTATTAGTAAATAGTTTTATTGTGATTTCTTAGTACATCCAACTACTTTGATTTTTTTTATATAACAATGTAAAGTTGATACTAAGATATATACGAAATACGAACAGCTGTAATGTGTGTGCCTACCTGTTATAAAATAAAGTGATCGCCCTGTATACAATTTAAAACGAAAATGTAGCGTTTGCAAAATCTCCAGGTCAGACTAGACTAGACAAATCCAACACAGTGAACTAGGAACATTAAGAAAGTGTCGTACAAAATCACATAATTCTAATATATTTTCTAGGTATTAACGAAAACACTTAAGAGAATGAATCGTTTGATCTTTATGTATATATAGCTGTAAAAAACGTCTACTTAAGACTGCATTTACATTTAAAGGGCACACTTCGCAATTCATCCCATTTTTGCAAATTTTTTCGCTGCTTTACGTTTCCTTATTCATCCCTCCGGAAGTGTATAAAACCGAAGGCGAAATGGGCGCTTTTGATTTGGGGCCCTACAAGAAGCCCGAGAAGAACGCTGACTTTATGTTTTAAAAGCTTTTCAATGAAATCTGATCCAGTATAAAATATTCCCGGATAAAATAATGGAGTCTGGGCTGGAAAGCCTTATCTCAGAAAGGAGATATCTCTAACAAGGAATGCGACCCCAGTAATTTTGATTCTTTGAAAGATTTCCACACATTTACTTAGATTATTCTCTCTTTTTTTTGTAGCAGGAGTATAGAGTAAAGGATATGGCGATGATTTGAAGCCTTGATCTAGAAATAATATATTTGAACATTTTCTCGACTGTAAAGCATCTAACAAATTTTTAAAAATGTAAAGCTAAAGAAATTGATTGTTTATGACATCATCCTTGATTTTTAATGACGTCATCGATTTTTATTATTATTTTTTCTTTGTCATTGTATTGCGTAGAGAGTTTCTAAAGGTAAAAGTTGATGTTAGTTAGGGTTTGAACGAAATTTGATGCAAAACAGTAATTGAGATATATGTTACACCATTCTAAAATACATTTATGTTGAAATGTTATATGTAATATCTCGAATTTTATGTGATTGCGTTTCCGCAGATCATTTAATTTAACAAGATTTCTGGTAAAGTTACCATCGTTTAAACTCTCACGCAATTATCAAAGCAGGTTAGATCATGAGATCTAAGGGGCTACTATTGGGGACCACGTCTAGAGAGAAATATTACTTAAGGCATCTACCTACATAATGTACAGGGTGGACCAGCTTAGCTGTTCCAGATTAAAAGCAATTGAAGTAATAAACAGTTTAAAAATATTAGCATTTAACAAGGAAAACGCCCATTGGTCATCTTCTTCTTCATCTTGTTGATAACCAGCTGTCCTTCCATCTCATTGGTGGTCTTCCCTGCGGCCGTCTGGTGTCTAGTTTACCCATCATTGCTATTTTGGCGAGTCTCTTATTGGCCATGCGTTCCACGTGATCCCTCCAGCGTCTTCGTCTGTCTCGAACCCATTTCCCCACATCTGTCACTCCACAGTCTTCCCTTATCTAAGTGTTCCAAATTCTCTCTCTAAGGCTTGCCCCAGTTATCAGTCTTAACGTCTTCATCTCTAAGGTAAGATCTGCTTCGTTCTATTCGTTTCGCATCTTGCCTCAGCTCCATAGGTCAATATGGGCCGCACACAGGTTTTATAGATTCTAGTCTTACTGTCAATATTCATGTATCTGTTTCGTCATATTATGTCTGGTAATTGTTCTGAAATCCAGGCCGCCTTCATGGCTTGTGATCCCAATTCTTCCACTATATTCCTGTTACTTGTTATGTCTAATCCCAGATATTTAAATGTTCTCACTTGTTCAATGATTTTATCTTCTACCATTAACTTGCAGCGACTGGTTCTTTTGCTACTACAATCGCTTTAGTTTTCTCTGTTGCTATCTTCATATTATAATGTTCAGCTGTTTTGTTTAGTTGAAAACCATTCACTGGAGATTATCTTCGGTATCTGCCATCAACGCTACGTCGTCTGTCAAGCATACTATTTGACTAGTGCTACGTCCTATTCTGTACGTCAAGGTTGTTTTCTTTACACTATTTAGAATTTCGTCCATTACTGCCATTGATCATACTACAGTAAAAACTAAACAAGTGAAAAACAACAAAACTAGTGGACTGATATTGCATATTCTTAGTGACTGTGGATGCACAACTCCTATTCAATCCATCTGTAATGATCAGGTCAGTCATCACGCTGATACCCAAGTTTTAGTCATACATTGAGTTCTATATCTTCCAACAATCCGAGTATAAAGTTTTGTAGTACAAGCAATGTTGTCTAGTTAAACGTTCATGGCAGAATTGTACTCCAATAATATCGTTAACTAGTAAATCACTTACAGAAAAATACTTTCTTAAACTGAGTAACACGTATTCAGTACGGATTCTCTTGTGCGTAATACTGCGAGTTGTGGCTTATTCACTTCACCATTGTTTGAGAATTTTTCAGTAAACAATACAGAATTCGTAATTGTTCTGAAGCTACATATTCTGGAATTAGCAAAATGTCTTCATTTCCTAATCAAATTTCAAGGCATCTAAATATTTTTCTGGCGGTGGCCTTCTAGGTGGATAGCGTTTGACGTATAAATTGCCGGTAGCTCCTAGCATTAATCGAAACTAAGCTACAAATCTGCTTTCTCGTTCTTTGAAAATTTACTATTTAAAATTTTAGTACATTGACAACTCGATTTAGTATTGTCATAAATATACATTGATCAACTTAATTAAATATAAGAAAAAAACATTTTGGTTGCAATGCTATATGTATGGCGGTTTGCGTCAACGGCTTTTAAGGGGGGACAACTTACATCATAATGATACCGAATGTTTATAATTTTTAAACAACTCATTGTCATCAGTATGGGAGTGCTAAATAGACACTAGGCAAAGAAACCGTCTCTAGTCAACAATTCCGCTTGTATATTAACGTTTTTAGGGTGTTAGGTATTCAGTTTTTCTACAACGCTTGTGAATTATTTGCCGGCCAATATTTTGTAAAAAAACCATATCAGCCATTCCAATATTTTAAACGGGTAGAAGACTAATTTCTTTAGATCTGGTATGTGGATTGTCCTGCAATCTAACACACAAGTTCTAGCTATAGCAATATCTTAAGATAACCAGTTTTATATGACCAGATTTCAGTCTGTGATGTACGCGTAACTGGTTTCCGATTCAGGTAGTTGTTAAAATATATCTGAAAGAACGTCACTAATAAAGCTCGAATTCTATTTCCAATACCAATAAAAATTTGAATTAGTTGAATTTCTGTTAAGTGCATAATTTCTATTCTAAATAATATAGGATAGGCTATTCTCTTATTCACATTATTTACAGTTATGACATTCGGCTGCTTTTATAGAATGCACCCTGTATGCGCGACGTTTATATATCTTTCTGCAAACGCAGCTTTAATCCGACTCTTTATACTGTTAAGTGCCGAGAAAAGACGAAAGTCAGGCTTCAGCTCTCGACCTGAGTGTTAGGCAGATTTAAAATTACCCTTGGCCGTCCGAAGGTCAATGTAATTTACCAATAGGTAATTTCTTTCGCTTTCTGTGGTACCATTTACGGTACGTCCGAAAAAGGGGAATATTCGGTTTCTAAAAAATTCCGAAAATATCGCTTAAAGTACCGATTTGGGAAATTTCGACATATGATTGAAAAATCTGCCAAAACAAACGGTTTCAAGAGAAGCAACTGTAGAAACTACACCCATGGACTGACTCAAGCTTTACCCCCCCCTCCCCCCAGAAGAGCCAAGTTTACATCGAAAAAGGTAAATTTTCACAACGTTTGTTAGCCACGCTTCAGCGATTCCATTTACTTTACCGAGGGGGGAGGCCTCCTGACACGACGCCATCATTGTAAAATGTTGTAAAATCAATTTATATTTTCTATGTTTTATTTGAAGATATGCCGATATAGCGATATAAGAAAACACTGCGTGTACAAGGCCTTTCTACAGTATTTTTTTCCGGTATTCGCTTCGATTTAATTGATTTGAGGTTCACCTTAGCGTGACCCCTTGTTTAATATTAAGGTTTGTTAGTTCCAAACTGTGTTTGTTCTTTTTTTCAATAATGTTTAACTTTGTTTGTTACCAAATTATAGCCATTTAACCATTTCTTAAATTTAATTAAATGCCTTATAAACTCGACTCATTTATTTTATTTTATTTTATATTATTTTGATCTTTGTTAAAAGTAATGTGAAGATTCTTGTAAGGACAGCTGAGAGTGATTGTTGCGCAGCGTTGTTTACGCGGCTACTACATTAGCATTTTTTTTATTAGTAACAATTGCGTGAAGTTCCAATTTGATCAGATTTAAGCGCGGTGTGTTTTACGAAAGGAACCCCCTCCTCATCCTCCTCCTATGAGCTACTCTAGGGCATGCGGTCGTGTATGTATCACAATTCCGTTTAAGCCCGTGGCACAGTCTAACATCCTCATCATAAGGAGTTCTGATCTTGTTTTTAGGATGAACCATTTAAGAGCATTTAGTGTTGCAACAAGTCTCGTGGTTAACTTCTGTTCAAACTTCTTGTGAAAAGATCATCGTTCAGTAACTACTTCACAAATCCATTTTTGTTTCCAGTAAATCTACCATGGTATCTAGCAGCTGTATTTTGAATTTCTTTTGTAAAAATGTAAATTTGAAGTCTTCATGTAACATTTTACGTGGCTAGCGTGCATTAATCAAAGCTCGAAGCACTAGTTTGAAACTATTGGGTAATTTTTACTCTTGTTGGCTTGGCACACTCCCACAACTGAAGTCTATATGTCCATATTGGTTTAAGCGTGGTCTTATATAATAATACTTTGTTCTTTTTTGATAACTTCAACAACAACAACAATCCTTTTGTGTAAATTTAAGGTCCAGTTCTAATGGTATCGTACTCATATATTTGTGCTACGTTAGTCTTCTATAAATGTACTTCAATTTAGGTGTTGAACGTCGGACAGTGGAAAGTCTCTGATAGTTACAGCTCAGCAAGTAGCACTCCTTTTTGTAAAAGCAATCTACACTGATTTGGACTGGTTCACTCTGATTCGCCTTTTTTATTGAACCATTTGATAAGAAGATCCAAGTGTGTTTGAATATTTTGAGATGCTATGTGTGGATCTTCACTTGTCGAACGAATCGCTTCATCACCTGCGAACGTTGCGATTACAGTATTTTCCATTTCAGGTTTATCCATTCTGTATAGGAGACAGAGGAAGGGGCGCAATACACTGCCCTGGGGAACTCCATACTTTACAGTACAATAACATGGGAGAACATCATTATATTTTCCTAAGAAAATTTCTGCGGAAAAAAAAGGATTTAGAAAAGAGACAATAATTGCTGGATAAAGTGTTTCAGATTTTGAAAGATAATCCCGTACACCAAACCTTACCTAGTACTTGTGATACATTGTTGAATACTGCATTACAGTGTTTCTTTTCTTCTAGGCCGATGTATCTATTAGCCTGCTGTATCGTACCTATATAAATTTTCTCCGAATCTAAGCTGATGTAGAGGTACTAGAGTTGCTAGAACTAATTCTTTCCGAATTCATTGGAGTAGTAGCTTCCCACAAACGTTACCAGGTATAGGCAGTAGACCAATAGACCTATACTAGATTCTTTCATGTGGAGGTTTACCGGGTTTTAAATCATGATTATATTTCCGTACTTTCATAAAGTGCGAGTACGTGAGGTTTACTATACTCTTATACGAGGAGTGCCCAAATTTAAAAAGCAATATTTAAATTAATTTGAGACAATTCCAAAAATTAAGTTAACTGAAAACTAGAAATTTAGAAATTATTGTAGGAAATGTTACAGACATAAAAACAACTAAGCTAAAGAATCGTAAGATGCCAGATGGACTCCGCGCTTATTGACCAACGAACATAAATTGATCGTTTGCAAATCGCTTGTTCTTTTCTGCGGCGATATGAAAGAGGAGATGAATGTTTGTACTGAATTGTGAGAACGCATGATACCTGGGTGCATTCTTTTACTCCTAAACCAAAACGTGTACTCATGCAGTGCAGCACGTCTCCAAAACCAAAGAAACTAAAAAGTGGGTTGTAAGCTAGTTAAATGATAGCAACATTTTTGGGGGGTTCTCAAGGGGTGCTCCTTGTTGACGTTCTTACACAACATCGTGCAAATAATGCCACGTTTGCGTGATAAAGTTAAGCAAGCGATTAGAAACAAATGGAAGAGAAGACCAAGTCTACTTTCTCAAAGAAATAGTTTCCCCTCTGCAAGAACAATTCAAACCATAAACAAACTTCAGTGATAAAGTAGTAAATAATTTTAAATTACCTTTACGATGATGAAACGAAATTCAAAAATAATTTACAGGTAACGTCATCAACAAAATGTATCAACATGATGTGGAAAACTTCCAATGAGTATTATTTTTCTCCTTAGGCATTGTTAGATAAAATTTTACCAAACTTTATAGATAAAAATTTCATAAACAACTTTCTAAAACTCTCTTCTAGAATAAATATGAACGACCAAAATTGCTTTCTCCATTTTTACTTTTTCGGCGAAGTGAATTGTAAGGTAGTTTTAAAAAATTCAAAACTAAAATTCTTACAGTACAAGTTTTATTCAGTTTTCCTACAGTTAAGAAACTTTATCTTGGTATATAAAAAACAGTTTTATTCTGTTTTATTATTTACGTTGCTTGTTACTTCGGCCAGCGCATATTACTGCTGAAAATGTTCCATTTTAATGGAAATTTTAAAATGTTTCTATTTAACGATACATCCATTTCACATTCGCATTAATTCAGTCTGAAAATCCATGTGAAAATTACCTTCGTTATTCTGCAGCAAAGTGTACGCAGCACGAGCGAACATTTCTCTTATTTCAAGTAGAAATGTTTGGGCAGCGACGTTTAGAGAATAACCCTCGTGGGGGTCAGTTTCCTGAACTTTCCTAACGTAGATCGTGCAAGGAGGAGCTCTTACAATTGTCACAACATACTCTGGGCTTGAGAAGGATCGTTATCGTTGGGATTTTCAGGCTGTATTTTTTCACGTCAGTTGCTGAAGGCTTATATATATATATATATATAAGTGTAGGTGTTCTGCTCGCTGTTCTTAGCACTTTCTAAATGTGCCATATTGTGTTTGCTATCATAAATCTTTTCAAGTATTGTGTCATCTGAAAAATACCCTTTCAGCGAAATGTATAAATTGATGTGTTCATACAGTACCACAATCGTTCTATTATTATGTTATTCTCAAAATAGAGTCTGACTCACAATGTATTCTTTTGATCTGATTTCCTTCAGAATGTTATGTAATAGTAGCGTAGTAGACGCAGTAAAAGTCTGCATGGTGAATGTTCTTTGTAAAACCACACCTTAAATATTTAAATAATGATATTAAATATTAACCCGCGCTAAACAACAATTTAGGGCACAAAGAGGGCTAGAATGTGGCTATAAAATAGGTTCTTATTTAATCATCCATTCATTCCAGTATTCCCATATTAAAAATAGCGTATAATCAACATAATTTCCAATAAAGGTTGACTACCGAAAACGAGAAACGTTTTAGATTAAATCAGGCTGCTATATTTATTACTACCTTACAACTTTCACAGTATAAAGCTCAATTGAGTTGCTACGGTCAAGATATATGATTTATGGAAGCACAAGGTCTCTAGAAGATAGTTTTAAATGGTACGACCTTGTATTGTTCAGTTTTGTGGGAAGTTTACTGAGATGGTCTCCCTTGAAGCTGACCTCTACTGTACTGTCAGAAATATTCTAAATTATTTAGAGACACAAGCAGTGTAACACCTAAATGTGGAAGAGGCAGACAAACAACTTATAATAAAGACAACTTTGAACATGCAAGACAGAGTATGAAGAAGGAATCAAGTAAATCCTTAACCAAAATTTGGCATAACGTAGAGTTACCCTATAAAACTATCCTCAAAATAGTTGTTGTATCGCAAGTTTTTAAATACTAAATTTTAATGAGAACTACTGTAATAAGGTTAATTGATTGCTACATAGAATTAATTTTATTTTGCAGTACCCGAAACATAACTTCTGGTCGAGGGTTGCGAATGCCCGGTAGTTTAACACATTTTAGAATACAATAGAATAGTAATAGAAGATCATAAACTGTATCTATTCAAAATGCAGATGTTTAGAGAACTGCAACCGATGTATTGTATGGCCTATGTGTTATTGTCGATGGTATACTTAATGAATAATATCGAATTATTTTCTCCACATCTTTTTCAGATTAAGTATGGTTTTGTGAATTTACAAACAATGAGAATGTAAAATAGTGACAATCCTTACGTATTTCGCGAAGTTCTTTTAGATCCAATTAACGTTGGGTGCCTGGGTTTGTGTTTCTTGCAGACTACTGGTAGACACAATCTGTTACTTGGGGGAAATTCGATACCGATATTTAGAAAGTTTTTGAAAACCATTGACATGAAAATATAGTCAAACTTGACTACTTTCAGCAGGCTAGTGCCACAGTGTACAATGCTCTGATAAAATATCATACTGTTAGGGAAAATTGTCCTAAATCTACAAACAAAACTTCTCGGGGTGGCCGAATACTGCCGATAGGTTTTTTTTTGTTGCCAGCTGGTCCTCTGCGGTGGTTTTCTAGTTTGTCTTCTTTTCGAAGCTCGGTAAAAAATTCCTACATTATGTGAGTGCCACAGAAAAATATATAAGGGTGCCAGATCCTAAGATCTTAATGGCTAACCTATTGACCCTAACCGACTGATCCCTTCGACAGTAAACTTTCTTTATCAATAGTATTTATTTACAGTTAAAAAATTTTATTAAGGGGTTGTCTTTCGTTTGAATGTAAATACCCTTAGTTATCAGCTATTTCGTGGGAAACTTGTATCAGTTTAATTTTTTTTAATGTAACCGTAAGGCGAGTGTGTGGTGGCAGCTCAGTTGACTGAGAGTTAGCCAATTATGGTTTGAGTTTGATCATCCAGACGCCCAAGGCTACATATACAAATTTTGTGCTGCAAGCCACCCTATACATTTTTCCATCTGGTCGGCAACCGTGGGGTCTTAGAGCCAAAAACCATTTTTCGAATGTTTGTCTTTTGAATTTCGGCGTTGCACTTTACATTGATTGTGTCTTCTAGTTTAACGCTACTGAGAACACGTTGCAGAAAAGACGTCGATGCACAGTAGTAGGACGTACAGGCTCTTAACGACAATTCCTCGGAAGTGGATCGTCACATATTTTCTTTTTACAGTTTTTTTTGCATTAGTTGGAACTTTACAAAGGCTCTAATTTTATATATCACAATGGTATCTTGCCATTTAACTAACAGAAGAATCAAGGAGCACTCTCTTCTAAAGTTGTCTTGTCTTTGTTGAACTATATTACGTAACCAAGAATAACATCTAGCCAAATACTTTATGCTTACCATTTCTTAAAGGCCTTCTTGCAATAACTTCAAAATTTGTTCTTGCATTCATGAATTTGGTTCTACTGCCTTACTTCAATATGTATGCAACAACATTACTCTATTAGACGAACACAATAATAGTAGTAGACCAATTTCTGCCTTAAAATACTCTTCTCTCTCCGTTTTTACTCACTTTTCCATAATACACGACATATCTAGATCAGTGGAACAGAGTATGTTATTCTCCTTAAAATATCTAGTACAAAATTGTAATGTGGTTTTGTCGTTTATTTACCAGCTGTAGTAGTATTTATTAATATTATCTCAAGAATATATTTTAAAATATGTTAGGAGAAGATGACATTATATTTTATCTATTTTTGCCATACAGTTTTTCAATGATCTTTCTCCATTTAAGATACCTCTTAGAATATACGGGAAAAACTTTCTTTAGAACGTTATCGCTCTACATAGCATCTCTATGTCTCCTGCAATAAATACGAAATGTTTGTTGGGCTGCTCAGTTGATGCAACGCAAGCTGTATCAGCAAACGCTTAGGTTTGATACCGCCAAAGTTGCGAAATAAATACTTAGTTAAGCAACCCGCCGTACAGAATTCTTTAATCTAGCCTTGGCAATGATAGCGTCTAAATGCTTCGACCTTCTCTAGTATTTCTGTAATTCGAATTCGGGGTTGAATTGTAGGTCCACCGTTGAATTACCTAAACTATTGTTGTTATTTCCTCTTCTTCAATTAACAGGCATAGTCCTTCTAAATCACTTTTTCAGTTTCAGTTTGGTTCTGTACCCGAAGGCAACTTCTATAGAACGTCTGCATTTTGTGTTTGCAATTCATTAAAACGACAGCTTAACATTGCAGTTCTTTAACTGTTGCAAGTGGTAAAATCCTAACCACAGCTATATGATCGCCAACCAGCTTAAGCTTTACATTTACATACTGATAAAACTTCTTGGCTATATGTTGTATGCATTGAATAATTGTTATAGACGAAAATGCAGATTCGATCCAACAAGGAATCTGACGGTCTCAAATTCTATATGGAGATGCAGTAGCAACTAAAACTAGGAGTTATTTCAGATGATAAATAAACCAGCTTGGTGCGTTTAATAATTCGATTGTGAGGTCCTGAAAGGAAGTTTTTTGTTTTTTCGCTATCTGTAATAATATGTAAAATATTCAGAGCTGCAGATTACTTGAAATATCTTTGGTACGCTACGGGAGGGAATGTCGAAAAGTACCGGGCGCCACCTTCCAAATCACAGCTGATTGCAGGTTCTCGTGAAAGGCCGAGAAGCCAGCGGCTTACGGCAATCGGACTCACCTTTATTGTGCCTCTCTCCTGTTTATAAAGCTTGCAAAGTTCATGCACACACAATACAAAATATACAACAATAAAACGTGTAATAAATTTAAAAACACATATAATTAAATGATTGAAAATAAATGACGATACAAAAAATGACTGTAAATGGTAATATTATAGTTCAATACTACAAACAGTTAAATTGAACGTTCAAAAGGAGGAACTCGCCGCCCCTGGCTTACGGCATTTAAAATCTTTAAACAAATCTACAAGGCCAGTGGCGTCCGAATTTACAAGAATAATACAATATGTCATTACTTTTTACAATTAACAGTAAAAAAGACAAACGACGACTAAAGGTCGCTTTTTGTCGCATGAAAGAAAGGGTTCAATCCCTTGAATTTTGAAAGTTAAACGCGTAAAAGGTTTTTTTTTTGATAACACAAAAACTAGTTCTTTTACCTTGGCTTTCGGTGAATGGAGTCGAGAGAGAGGCAGGCACAATTTTGAGCTGTTCTTGTGTCCTTAAGAAGCAGGAAAATCCACGACCACGCCCCTGAAGACTGGATCAAATGGAGTCAACGTTAAGGGCCAAAATTTTAATGCGTTTGTCGCAACAGCGGCACTACCAGAGGGACAGGAAATGGGCTCGAAATAAATCCGCCAAAGGCGATCGGCAATTTTATAATAAACTGGCTTATGAGGGATAAAATTTCAGCGCATTTCTTTAAATCCGACACTTGTCGATGGTTCTGTTCACCGCACGGTGAAAGCAGCATTACGAAATCACGCGATGGGCACCCATCGAAAACCGAAGCCGCCCCTGCGGTACTTATTTCGGCGTTTATCGTCAGATATGTTAAGTCCGATTGCCGAGGAACCGCAACGCGAACCTGCATTACCCAAAAGGATTACACCACATTGAGAAATATGGTGCAATAGTTCTGGAAAAAAATAACACGTGCGACTTCCGAGAATTGTTGTTGTCGGCAAATCTAGCCTATAAAGGGAACTTTCAAAGGCTTTGCGAAAGTGTCCTCCATAACTCAATCTTTAAAAGAATAATATAGCGATCGACTTAAAAATGGCAATTAAAATAGAATTTTGATTCCTATGGAGCGGCAATTAAAATACGAGTTAATTCAGATGAAGTGGCAAAATCAAATGAACATAACAAATTGTAATGTTTGAAAAAGTTTTGCCATTTGCCTTTGGGACTTAAAGTTTATCCCAAATATTCTTATCTCTACTAGAAAAAAAGGAAAATAGCCATACCTCAGTTAAAAAATTCAGATTCTTACAAGGTATCACAAAGCATTTAATTTCCCGATTCCAAAGAAACCCTATTTGATTTTGATATTTTACAGGTGAACACACACAGTAAAATGTATGTTATTCAAATTGTTACAATATTCAGTTGAATATGCATTCGTTAATTTTAATTACTGGGGCATGGTAGAGAATTCTGTTATTGATGAGTAGATTTAAATTTGAGTACCGGAGCTTGCTTAATTGGTCTGCCAGCTAAACTTCGACATACTGACCCAAATTACGGGTAATGACCTGAAAGGAACCGGGCAGATATCCAATTTTTCCCCTTGGTAATTAATCTAATCCCCGCGCAATGTTTTTGTGTAACGGTGTTAATCATCCCTGTTAATGTTTCTAAAAAAGATACCAGTTTTATTGTAATATATTAATCTTGGGGGATCACATCTCTTTATATATATTTATTAATATTTACTATCCTATACTATATATACATACAGGGAAAATATTAAATAACGCTAGTGATCCCTAACTGTTAAGAATGAATTTTTAGTTTCAAAAATCGATTACTATTCAAACAAGAATCGTTTGGTTTTTAGAATTCAGAATCCCTTTCGGTTCTATAGATTAAGAAAGCGGTGCTTTTACGTTGTCGCATTACATCTACTGGATTAAGGAAGCGTCATAAAAGGCTTCCTGATCAATCTTCCAAGACGGTTTAAAATGATGAATTTGCAACATTGTCGTTTATAAAGTAGTGAAAATTCAGTGCAGGTAGTCTGAGAAGGAAAACAACCGCAAAATTATTGCACGGTACGTTGCCGATTTGTAGAAAAACAAAGGCTCTACTCGAAAACCAAATTATTTGACATTAGTTTACTAAGAAATTACAATAAATCGGTTTATTAGTAGATTTAATATAGAATTGCACCGCATCAATTCGCCGAAGAAGCACATGCAGTTGTACGCAAGGTCCTTCAGACTACACATGTGACGCTAAAATTGCTCTCAGAATCAAATATTTAAATACTTCATTAAATAGAGAAATGTCATGAACGTATATAAATTAAATTGTAGTAATATCCTACAAATATTGTTCTTGATAACAACAACAACGACGACGACGACGACGATTGATGATAACTGATAAATGAACAAACAATAAAATTGATCTGTCTGTATTCCGTTAAATAGCAGGAAGGTATTATTACTATTAAATGAAAAAAAAACAAATTTCGGGTTCGAACTGAAATGTCGCTTGAGACTTGTGTGTTCTGGTCTGATTTTAATGAATTCATAATTCTAGATATGTTAAAAGTTCGCGGGTAGAAAGGAAAATTGTTCGTGAAACTATTCGCTATCGGAATCGAAAGTCAGGAATGTTTTTCACTATTTCACAAAATTTAATCGGTAATCTTGCAATCTCCGCATTATGTTCTATTATACGAAAATTCCTAATTTAGCGCTGGTCTACTGAAAACCATTAATCCGAATGCTTAACTTATTTAATCGTTAGCGTTATAGCCTGTACATACATTTTTTAATTAAACACCTGTAAAAGTAGCATGTTTTGAAAGTTTTCAAAGTATGTGTATTATATTAAGGTGTTTGAGTAAATGTGATGAAGAGGAGAGACGCTGTAAAATCCTAAAACACTATTTTTATTTGTTGCCAAAGCTTATTTCTAAAACCCTCCAGATTTATTTTGATATTTTAGGTACAAGTTTGCTGTCTTCTGATTCTATTCTGGAAAATACTGAAATCTATCTCTTACTGCAATAGTTTTCGCTAACTCATGTCTCTTTATTTTGTTTAATAGCAATTAATTAGAAATAGCAGTTATGCGCTAGATATTAGAAATTAATTAATAATTCATTTCTAATATAATAAATAAATCAGATAAATCGGATAGGTGACCACGCCGCGTTTTACAATCAGCGCAGAATGCGCAGGTGTATTGTCAGGCAACGAGAACGTGTTGTATTTCCGTTCATTGAGATTGTGAGCAGCAAAACTTATCAACAAATATAATCTACAACTTGTTAATGTTCTATGTCCTACTTCAAATAATAGACAGGATATGTGTAACCCATTTCACATTTATTATGTGCAACAATCGAAATATTAAATATAATATAATAATAAATTTCACAGAAGTCGGTATTGCCAAACTCGGTCATATATCATTGATTCAAATTCTTTATCAGTAATTGAAATCAATACAAGTGGTTTGTAATTTCTTATGAGATCATTTGTAGAAGTTTTAAACACGGATACATTGACTATCCTATGCCAAATACACATTCCTGGAAGCCCTAAACTAAACACTTTCGTTATGTAAGAAAACTTTGGTTGGGATCCGAAGGAGTTAAGGGACGAAGAACGAAACACAATTCAGTGGTAGCTTTTAGTAAGTCGATGAATATTATATTCTGATTTGCATACGGGTTTGGCCTACGGCTGTAACTGATAAGGAACCCCTTGTCCTTATCGCCGGCATCACCCGATAAACATCTACCCTTATATAAAATGATTGGATTTATTAAT